>JAJGOT010000488.1:122500-195000 GCA_022457155.1 Cladopsammia gracilis
TTAATGCTGGTTTCTTTTGTCACATAAAATATTCCATGCCACAACTTTACAGTTTTAACCGGAACTTGCAAGGCAAGGCAAGTCACTTTAAATGTATACATGATAATGATAATAATAATCTTTATTGAGGATGCCAACGTCACCAGTAGTGGTCCTCTCCTAAGACTATAAATTATGTTAATTATCTTTCACTTGTTGAAAAAAACATCATGAACATCTGTAGCCCTGGCCAAATGGAAAGACAAGTCGACATAAAAAATAAGTTGCATCAATACCTTTTGTCCAATTCAATCAAGCATAGATTCTAGTTGACGCAAGCTTTTAATAGGTAACTTAAGATCCACGACGACAACATAGACGACGACCAGAAGTGAGATTCACGCAATTTTCCCACGAATTCTGTCTTCGTCCTCTCGTCTACAACGACCAAGCCAGTAGTTTCACATTGTCGTGCAAAGGAGTTTCATTTTTGCTTGTCTATTTTACGAAGCCAGCGAATTGGATTAAAAATTTGACTGTATACCATGTGTGTGTTTTCGTGTTGTTTACTAACTGGTGGCAAGACGACGAAAAGGCGAACCAGTAAGTCGTAAATGTATTTTTATCTTTAAAACTTGCCCTTACAGTCAAAACAACTGGATCGAAAAAAAATATTCATGACTGCAAGCAGCTGGCCACAAGCCTTGAATAGAAGAATTTAATCACTTGTACTCTGGAATTTTCGTCTCTGTAATATGTAAAAATATATCGAATCTTCAGCAGTGAACCGTTTCATTTTGTAACTTTTTTGCAGATGTGGTTATTTTAGACTCACAGCCAAATACATTGTTTTTGCCAACTCTTGTAATTAATTGTGTATTGTGTTTATTTTTTGGGGACCAAACTTTGTATGCAATTCCGAACACGATATACTAATGTGCCGGGAACTCGGCCAAACACTCAGACTCGGCCATTTCATACAGCATGAACTTTCAATATTCTCCATGGGGAAAAATCAGGATTTTTGGACTCAAACAGGTCAAACAAAACTGGAAATTCTTCGTTGTTAATAAAGTTTAATCCATGGCTAAAAAAAAGAAGCTCATCTTGAGCGAGACGTTTTCAACAAGCCAAGTCAAAATAAATCGTCGTCTACCTGCCGGCCACATCTTAAGATTTCATTTTCCCACCAAAACCGATGTCCTCGGACCAGTCCTCCTGCGATCTATAGACGTTGTCGTTGTCTTGTTCATTGTAGATCTTAAGTTCTCTAATATCACTTAGTCAACCACTGCAAGTTATCATGTACATTGAAATGGCTTGTTTACAATTTGGAACAACTTTCATCTAGACATATACTTGCCAGTCAGTTTGGCCAGAACATAAGTGGGTATTTTTCTGGCCATGACTAAATAATATTCAAGCAAGTTTTCAAAAGAATTTGTCAAAATATATTTTCATTGAATTTTGTCATTTCCACACCAATAAGGTCAGCATTTACATGCAAACACAATGGCAGCTGACTATGGCACAGTCTTTTGTCATAAAAACTGGCATTTTATGCCTGACTATATAACTCATATCCTATTTTTAGTAGATCCTATATGGCACAGTAACTGATCATTTTTTTTTAAGAATTATTTGTTTCTGTTTTGCATTGTTCCTTTCAAAAAGCTACATGTACACTGTACAGTGTACATTGACTGCAGCTTTGGTATGTTTTCTGCCAGAGTTTGGCCATGGGGATGCTCTTGCTCTTGAAGCCTGCGAAACAAAACAAAAAAACAGCTGCAGTGAGCAGAAGTCTGTCTTGTAGTAGTCTGCCTGATAACTAAGGCAACTGCCCTTCGCATCCATTTTTTTATCAAAAGAAAAGTGGGCAGCACACAGCAGCTAGACCGGTTTCGTGATACAAATTTGTAAGAGTTTAATGGATGGTAAGCACAAAATATTGCGATACTATACTGTCCAATTATTTCAGTCAGTTTATGTTCTTGATGTAAAGAATTGTTGTGGAGGAGATGTGGAAGCTTACATTCAGAAGGGGTTATAAGTCAAAGAATTTTGTGGGCCTATAACTGGGTGGGCTTAGGCTATGTTCACACTTGGTGCCCGAGCACTAGTGCCTGGGTACCAACAAAAATGGTGCTGTGTTCAGACACTGGGTACCCAAGATATTAACATGTTCACATTCTGAGTGTACAAGGGAATTGTGGGTACGCAAAGCAGTGGTTTGTGGGTGTAGTGCCTTGCAACTAACGTAAAACACGTGCACACTGGGAACCAGTACCCATTTTAGTGCCCGAGTCCCATGCCCGAATTCTCGCTTGGGTACTCGAAAAAAAGGTGTGTTCACATTAGTGCCCAGCGATAATTGTACTCGGGCACCGTGCTCGGGCACCAAGTGTGAACATAGCCTTACATTGTATAACCGGGATTTTTAAGGTATGTATGGAAAATCCTGACCAGTAACAAGAAATGGACTTTGGTCTTGGATCAAAGGTATCCTATTAACACAGTGATCACAATCCAATTTTCCCAGAGAATATCAATAAAACACAGTCATGAGTTTCTGAGAATTAGGAACTGATAAAAAAATCAGTCACCAAGGGACAATGAATAAAATGCTGGTCCCTGAATAAACACCTGGTTCAAATTGTTCTAGGTTAACAAGACCAAATTTTAAACAAAGACCATGTTCAACATTAACTCAAGAAAATACACAATGTGCCATACAATTAGCTGCAGTTTATCAGATTATACCACAAATGTTTGGCAGGGTAAATTAATCATGTCTAGGTCAAAAAGAAAAAAAACAAAACAAAACCAAGTTATGTTATTCCATACAGTAGTCAACTTTATTGCTGATTTTAGATCAGACCTAAGGTTCCCATTTGAATAATGTTTGGTGCTGCAGCAAAATATTAACAAATTATAAAATATTAAGACAAATATTAACATGTTGGTGCCCATGTCAGTTACTTGGGTGCCTAATTGCTACCAGGCTCCTGTTAGAAAACAGCCTTAACATGTACATGGACATATAACATCAATTATTCTCTCACCATGAAAAGCTCTCCTTGAATCTCTTTGAATGATGCCATTTCTAATGTGAAAAAAAGATGAGAAAATATGAAGCATACTCCCATATCACTGCTGCATTAAATTGTATATTATCCTCATATTACCAGTGAATAAGATGGGTATGGTTGATGTAAAAAATATACATGAACATCGTCTTAAGAATGAAAACTGACTTGTAACTACCAAACGTTATGACATGGGTTTAGATGGGCATTGGCACATGGGATAAGTCTCTGCAGTTACCATATGGTAATAAGGCAAAATTTTGACCCAATTTTGTCTGCACTCTCGTACATGTAAGCGACCACCTCCTGAAGCGACCACCTAGGATTGACATTTTGGGTGGTCGCTTACTGGTGGTTCGACTGTATTCAAAAGAAATGTTAACCTATTTATTCTGTTTACCTTTACAGAATATTTTTAAAGGCTGGTTAAATTTCAAAACAATGCTGGCTTAATTAGAAGAAATATCTGTATATTTGCTTGCTTTGACTTATTGAACCTAACACTGGTGAACAGAGCCGGTGAAATAATTCCAGCTAGTAAAAATATAAAACAACAGCTACTCAGCTCAACTACTCAGCACACAACTGTCCTGCTGTGTTTGTTTATGGTTATGTTATTTTTAGTTCAAAATCAATCTTCGTTTTTCTCACAATTTTCTGAATTTTCTATGGTATGAGCATGAATCATTCAGTTTTATTCCATCTCACTGTATATTTTGCTGTGACCAACAAAAGCAGAAGTCATTCACCTCAATTTTATCCAAAGCATGCTAGGAAGACAGTAATATCCTCCTTTCAGTGTACATGTACATTGTAATTTGAAGACAGAACACTGTAAAGCATAAATTTTGCTTTTGTCTTGATGCATATTCACACTCTAAAATACCATGAACAACAATACATATAATACAGTGAAAAGAGAATTTCTTTGAATCCTACATTACCTAGCTTGCACTTCATATTGATACTAAAAATGTCAAGTCACAGTGTAACCTACACCGCCGTACATGTATAAGAAAAACCTCACCTCTCTGTACAGTTACATTTACAGCTGTATATTTGGTTATTTATTACTTAACCTTTTTTGTTTTAACTGAATTAGAATATTTGATTTCACATTGGGAGTTTGAAAAGAATGATACAATCCATTCACAATTACAGTGTATAAACATTCATTTTGAATAATGTGCAGAGAGGCGACCAATAATTTTTAACTTTAATACTCCATAGTACGATGTACAACTCAAGTCAATCCCACTCTGACTCATCAAGACCAACCGGTTATTTTTATGTAAGATTACTGTCTTTAGGTGATCAACCAAGTTACAATCTTGGATGTTTTTAAATTCAGACTGCAGATTACAGACTGGCATAAGTGCATATTAGGTACATTTGTATCAAGTGCAGTGGGTATAAAATGCAGACTGAGACCAAAACTGTCACTTGATCCTAATTTATGACTTAATCTATCAAGCAATCTGCTGTAAAACTGTCCTACTACACATGCAAGCCTTCAAGTAGATGTATTCTATTTTTCACAATCACACAGGATAACTGTGAACATATTTAATCTGTAATCATAGCTGCACACCGCTGTAGGCACTAAAAAATAGTTTTGGTCTTACAACTGTATATTAATATAGTCAGCATTTTATACTCAGTCTGGAGTCCAAAATCTTAAGTCTATAATGACTTTAATTTATAAAACAACATAGCATTTGATGGCAAGAATTATCAGCAAAACAAGTCAAATATGCCAAGTTATTATTTGACATAGCATTCAGAGTGCAAATACGCATCAAATTGAGTTCAAATATGACACGTTATTACACTCTTCTGACCATGCGTTAGGTAAAGCAGTTTCAAAAACTTAGTTTTAGGAGGTTACTGTTGTATAACAAGTAACTGTTATTTAAGCACGATGGGTATTAAAGCTCGTGGGGTCGCGCACTATATTACATTACGAACTATTTGCATCTATTTATTACATTACGAACTATTTACATCTAAAAATAATGAACTTATTCAGCGAAAAGTTGAGTAACAGCTGGGTATTTTTACTCGTCAGTTTTGATTTTTTAAGCCTTGTAAAAATAATCAGCCATATTACACAGCTTCACGCTGAATAACCTTTATTTATTACACTTGTCTGACCATAGGCTAGGGTAAACAGTAATTTTTTTTCAAAAACTTAGATTTTGGAAAAGATGATTGCTGCATAGTAGTAATAATCTGTAAACTATATAATAATAACATGTACATGTATAACAAACAATTTAATCAGCAGAAAGTTGTGTAATGGGGCTGGGCATTTTAACTTGTCAGCTTTTATTTTTTCTCACCTGACATGTAAAAATACAAAGCATATTACACAACTTTTCGCTAAATAACCTATATTATCATATGACCCGTACAGCCCTGCGAACCTTTCCTTTGCAAAACCATTGATGAAAGTCCCGTATGAGGGCCATGCGCATTTGCGCGAGCGAGGCCGGAAAAAGGCGTACGGCCCTACTACAAAAGCGGACGTCCGCGCGCATTAAAATTTCAAGTAATTTTGTCTCCAAATTGGTCATATGATAAAATGCTTATTGACTAAGTTAGGTCGGGCCGGATGAGAAAATATTTGGCTCTCGGTCATGGCGCACGGACCTCGCACGCCATGACCTCGAGCCAAATATTTTCCCATCCGGCCCTCCCACTTAGTCAATAAGTACATATTTATACTGACCAGTCACAATTCAATCTGCACATTTAAGCTTAATTTAAACTTAATGTTGTTGTTTTAATGATTTAAATAATTTATCAGTTATACATGTACATATAAGCTTACAAACAGCTTGAAGCATTCAAGGTATTTCCAAGTAAAGGCAACCGCCATGAGAACAAGCCCCCTTCATGTTTTGAAAAGCTTTGCAGGTATAAACTTATTGTAAATATCAACGAGCGTTCATGTATGAGGCCCTGTTAGGGTAAATTCCGACAGGCGACATGGCCTCGAAACAGCGACATCAGGAAAATGAAATGGCGACGAGCGACAAGACCACTGCCGAGATCGTGCGATAGCGACAGGAAAAAGGAAGAAAACGACAGCGAATTTCATGCTTTAAGAATTCGACAGCGACCTAAGACAACGCAGTATAATATTTTGGAAAATTAAAATGTGTCTTACAATAAAAACCGCCCTAATGTGGTCTATTGGTCTGTTGAATCCAGACCAATACGCACGTTATATGGCAGAACAGTAATTCGGCCAAATCGCTTGGACTTCAGTATAACTTTGTGCAGTGCAAATAAGCACACATCAATGAATCTTGTAACTGATTTTAATATTTTACTTTAAAAAGAATCACGTAGATGTCACTTTATTAGCCCTGTATGGTCCCCTTAGGATAAAATTATTAAGCAAAATTTCGACAGGGACATTCCAATGTTTCAAAACTTCAGCGAGCAGTGGACGAAATTCCGACAGCGACGTAAGGAGCTTCCGAAATTGCGACATGACAAGATTTGAAATTCAGACGGGGGACATGCATACCCCCCCTAACAGGGCCTCATGTATTGACATGTGTTCTTGTAACTCTCTATAAAATGTACCATGTGTATTTCTCAGATCTGTTTCGATTCATTTTCTATCAAGTTGTGACAGTTTAAAGTGAAATATCCCACCAATTTTATGAAACTAGACTGATTTGAGCATTTAGCATTTCGAAAATCAATTGAATCTGAACAAACATTGTGCACATTTGAGTTACAAGCAGAATCATGCCAGAAATGCACGCATGGTTGACTGTACAAATTAAATCGAAACGCTACCCAGCGGTAAAACATACCTGCAAAGATGCGTGGGTTCTTCTTCATTCTTTTACGGCGTTTTGTATTGAGATTTCCACTGAATAAAGCCGTTTTAAGGCCCGAAGCCTCGCCAGAAGTCAAATTCGACCGCCATTGACCGTTGAAAATATCCCGCCTTCGCTGCCTTCGGGTCAGCGGCCTCACATTAATCCGAGGTGGATGCGTCATGTATAAGGACATAGATTGTACCCTTTCATACGAAATCAAATAAACTGCAGATACCGTGAACGATCCATTGCGTCACATTGGATCAAATACAAACAGTGATAAGCAACAGACCACTGTAAGGACCGATCAAACAATGTGAAAAGGCATTCTCTCGAAATGGCACTTCGGTCGGCCAAACCTGACATGATCAGCGCTCAAAACTAGAAAGCAGACACAGACAGCTGTTTCGGGCTTATTATGCCCTCGTCAGTGTGCCATAGCTAGAACATAATGAGACTCGGAACCACTGCACCTATCTCATATATGTCGCTAATCATTCTAGAAAGAGCTGTGATAGGGAAAATTGCGCAACGGTCACGCCACAAACAATTGTGGCACATGGCCAAAGAACAATTCAACCTAACAAACCGATACATGTCAGCGCCATAGGGAGAGAAACAGGGAATGGCCAAACCATTCTTCTCCTTAAGATAGAGAGTGCAAATAGATCGGATCTATTCAGTAGACCACCACGGTATAAAAATAATAAGAAATCAAATAAACTGCAGATACCGTGAACGATCCATTGCGTCACATTGGATCAAATACAAACAGTGATAAGCAACAGACCACTGTAAACACCGATCAAACAATGTGAAAAGGCATTCTCTCGAAATGGCACTACGGTCGGCCAAACCGTTTTCTGGTGCTGACGAGATATCAGCCATTTACTCAACCCACTGAACCTGAACATTTGGAATAGAATACGCAACTTTTCAGACTTCTACGAATCACTCTTCGCAATTTAAAGTTGGCCCATTTTATTATTTTAGTTTTTACTTTTTCAGTGCTGGAACAATTTCAATTCTGAATTGAAATTGAGAATTCTGTCGCGTGTCACGCGTCACGCGTCACATGCGCGACATCATTTTCAAATAAATTATTCGTACTTTTATTATTCGTTAAGCTATTCTACCAATACCGAACGCTAAGTAATCTTGACGTTGGCTCTGTCTGTTGTTGCAGTTTTATTTCCCGAATGACGCCGGCAATCAACAATATGCCGGCCCGAGTGCACGCTCAAGCGCTTCTTTTACAGGAATTTATCCCATGTGTTTATCAATCTGCTCCTGGTCTCGCTATTTTCATTTACACGACTTTTAAAGGGTTACATGATTCATTGTTACACAGTTTCTAGCGTCTCCCTTTTACAATTACATGGTTTTTACATATATGGATTCCATAAATATGTAGTTTTCAATAAGTGCATTTTAAGCTATAGATAGTAAAGAAGTTACCATCGATAAAAGTTGGAAGTTTCGATGAAATCCGATTGTATGGCTTTTAGGGGAGCAGGGGTGGTGTAGTGGTAAGAGAACTGGCCTCCCACCAATGTGGCCCGGATTCGATCCTCGGTCCCGGCGTCATATGTGGGTTGAGTTTGTTGCTGGTCCTCTCCTTGCTCCGAGAGGTACTTCGGTTTTCCCCTGTCCTAAAAAACCAACATTCTAAATTCCAATTCGATCTGGAAAGAGGACCTGCATGGACCTTCAAGTTATTGGGGGTAACGAATAATTACAATGGAGTAAAGCAGGGGAAACAGCCTTTAGTTCTAGTTATCCAGAAGTTCGATACTGAGACTCCACAGTACACAGTTTTACTTAAAACACTCTTTACGGTACATTTACATGATCCAATAAAACATGTAAATTTAATTTACAGGGTTTCAACAGCCCCATTTGTGGTAAAGACATTTACATGTTATTTACAAGATAATTCCAAACATTTACATGTTATTTACAAACGAAGATACTGTAAATCTACCTAAAAAAATTTACATGTTATTTACATGTTCTTCAAATTATAATCCCAGAAAACGACCCTGTAAATCACTATTTACAGTACATTTACATGATCTATTGAAACATGTAAATAACATGTAAATTGTTTTTTACAAATCCTTTATATGTTAATTACAATTTACAAATCATGTAAATCCAGATTTACATTTTGTAAATTGGATTTACATGTCCATGTAAATTTTCAACTTTTCCAGTGAGCGTTGGTAAATAATATCAATTCTTCCTCAGAGAATCAATCAAATATGAACCATATAAAATGAAAATGCTCTCTACTTAGAGCAACTTTAGCGTAATCAAACTAACAGTAGTTGCAGTGTCTTTTTTAGTCCTTAATTATTCATAACTATATTTTAACTCAACATGGCTTTCAGGATCAGTTCAGCCTCTTCACTGTTCTAGGGTGTCTTTCGGCTGTTACGTGCTCGTTTCTTTTGAAAATGCTCTCTACTTAGAGCAACTTTAGCGTAATCAAACTAACAGTAGTTGCAGTGTCTTTTTTAGTCCTTAATTATTCATAACTATATTTTAACTCAACATGGCTTTCAGGATCAGCTCATCCTCTTCACTGTTCTAGGGTGTCTTTCGGCTGTTACGTGCTCGTTTCTTTTGAAAATGCTCTCTACTTAGAGCAACTTTAGCGTAATCAAACTAACAGTAGTTGCAGTGTCTTTTTTAGTCCTTAATTATTCATAACTATATTTTAACTCAACATGGCTTTCAGGATCAGTTCAGCCTCTTCACTGTTCTAGGGTGTCTTTCGGCTGTTACGTGCTCGTTTCTTTTGAAAATGCTCTCTACTTAGAGCAACTTTAGCGTAATCAAACTAACAGTAGTTGCAGTGTCTTTTTTAGTCCTTAATTATTCATAACTATATTTTAACTCAACATGGCTTTCAGGATCAGCTCATCCTCTTCACTGTTCTAGGGTGTCTTTCGGCTGCTACGTGCTCGTTTCTTTTGTTCAGTACGAGCAATTTTCCGGCGCTCGGTTCGGATCTTGTCTACGAGCTGTTGAGGCGTTAGTCCTACAATCTCCCTTCTTGCCTCGTCATCCTCTTCTATCTTGGCCTTAATGTAACTTTGGGTGACCCGGTCGTTGCTTTCTATCAGATCCTTGAAAAGCCTCCAATATATTTCGGTTTGATAATCTGAGAAAGCAGTTCCACCCTTGCGGCTCACTGTTGAAGACAACTCTGGCTTTTCGGTTGGGAACATGCGTTGAAGTTTTTGTTGCTGTGTTTCAGACTCACTCGGAAGAGTGGGCATACTTTCCTCTGACCCCGCCTCTTGTATGAAGTGTCTCACTTTGTCGACTACTTTGCTGGCATCAATTTTGTTGAGGATTTCGTGCCCTTGGATGACTTTTTTCACCGTTTGTACATCAATGGATTTGTTTTTAATGGCCGTTTCAAAGTGCAGATTTTAGTGCTTCATTTTCTTCATCTGTCCAGCGATGGCGACCTCTTTCCAGATTTCTGTCACTTTCATCTGTTTCTTCTTCCCTGTTTCTCTGTTGGGACATCTCATCTGGCGTGTCTTCTTCAGCTTCCTTCTGGTTGGTTCTATACATGATATTGCGCAATGCCTGTGATGTTTTAGCAGCGGTTTTCTCCTTTTGGCGTATAAGGTAGAACTTTTCGGCTGTCTTTTGATTATGTCCCATCAGGTCTGCTAGGTCCTTCTTCAGGTGCCCATGCTCTTCATGCACAGCTGAGACTGCTGCCTTTCTAAACGATGCTGCATTGACCCTGACAAGCACCTTGTCTGTCGCTTTCTGCCAAAATGAGTTCAGCTGTGAAGAAACCATGGAGGATGACATGGCGTTTGCAGTGGTGCTGATGAAGACCTTGTCATCGCTGCTTGTCCCTGCACCTGTTATTTCGTTTCGCATAAACTTCACAAAGGCCTTCAGCCACGTGTATATGGTTGGGCTCAGCACCAGGTGAGCTGGTCCAAGAGAGGTTAACGTCTTGTGTTTCTTGACAGTGACCACCATCTGATCGTTATCTGGCGTTGCTTTGGCTAGCTCCCCCAACGTCATGTTTGCGAGGTTTCCTGCTTATAATTTTGAAATAAATCATGGTTGCATTACATCAATTCATCTTCAATCAATCAATACTTACAATTTATAACCTAGAATGATTTTATTTACACTATGAAACGACAAGAAACAACTACAGTATATTAGTAAAACTAAACAAAACAAAACAATGGAACTAGTGTCCCTAGAATGTTATAGTGTAGGCAACCACTTCATAGCTTTAGGAAAATCACTATGCAACACCACCACTTACACTTCCTGGTAAACAAAAACTATATTAAAGTGAGAACTATAGAGAAGGAAAAGGGGTATGGCAGGGGGTGGGGGCGTACTAACCTTATGGACAAATATTTAAGCCCACCGAAGCAAAACATTTTTCCTTTCGGGGCCAAAATTTTCCACTACCCAAAGAGCGAAAAATGTATAACACCCTTTTTTAAAATTTATTTCAATGCGCCACTGAGTATAACTTACTACACCTTTCTTTTACAATTTTATTAACCCAAAATCGCAATGCATCGTCCTCGCCCGCGCTTCCTAACCTTGGGTTATTACTGGTATAAGCCGTTTCCTGATATCGCTAACAAAATTGCCTCGTGCATGATACACCTTATTAGGTCAGATTATTGCAGAATAATCACTCACTCAATCAATCAGTCAATCAATCAGCCAGTCAATCAATCAATCAATCAATCAATCAATAACTAGATGATAAATAAATAAATAAATAAATAAATAAGTAAATAACAGTACAACAGAAATCGAATTAGAACGAAAAACGTTTGTACTAGAATAGAACGCTAAAAGTAGTAATTAAAACTCCAAATTTTAATTAACCACACTTTCATTTCATAAGAATATGTTTTTGGAAGCTTCAAGAGTAATATGAAACAGACCTTTGCTTTTAAACAGTTTAATCTTGAGTTACATAAAATTGTTCCTTTTGGTAACTTTGTCAGGTTACAATAAGGAACACTTGTTCCTTTTTGTAACTTGCAAAGTTACAAAAAGGAACACTTGTTCCTTTTTGTAACTTGCAAAGTTACAAAAAGGAACACTTGTTCCTTTTGGTAACTTGGTAAAGTTACAAAAAGGAACACTTGTTCCTTTTTGTAACTTTGATCCTTTTCGTAACTCAAAAGAAGTTACAAAAAGGAACACAAGTTACAAAAAGGAACAGAACACGTTACAAAAAGGATCATGAATCTACCCATCCATCCATCCACCCATCCATCCATCCATCCATCCATCCATCCATCCATCCATCCTTCAGATCGAAAATTTATCGAATATTATGGAGGCATACCAACTAACACAGGTGATAACCGAACCCACTCGAGTGACAAGTAATTCATCTACTCTCATTGATCTTTGTATTACCAACAATGCGGAGAGTATTGTGCACTCTGGTGTTTACTCCCTGTCTATAAGCGATCACAATCTTATTTTTGCAGTTCGAAAAATTGGTATCCCAAGGCACAATCCCAGATATATTGAGACCAGAAAATTTAAAAATTTCAATTCAAATGCATTACTTTCAGATCTACAGAATTCTCAATGGCCGCAAATTGATCCGAACTCCGGCAATGTAAACGAGGACTGGTACAACTGGAAAGGTTGTTTCCTTAACGTTCTCGACAAACATGCTCCAAAGAGAGTTATTAAAGTACGAAATAAGCCAGCTCCCTGGCTAAATTCGGAAATTAAAAAAGAAATGTTTGCGAGAGACTCATTAAAAAGAAAGGCAATAAAATCTGGTTCGCTCGATGACTGGGCTATTTATAGGCAAGCAAAAAACGCTGTCAATTATTCCATTAGGTGCGCAAAATCAAAATATTATCGCCATAAGTTGAATGAGAACGCAGGTGACTCGCGAGCCACCTGGAAAGTGTTAAATGATTTAATGGGAAAAAAGTCTGCTGTTACCGAGATAAACGAAATTCTAACGCCAACCAACAATATCTTAAATGATGCGAAAGATATCTCAAATCATTTTAATTCTCATTTTACTCAGATTGGTCCAAGTCTTGCGTCAAACATACCCGAGTCATTTTCAAACGCGGAAGATTTTTTGAAACGAGAACCGTCATCTTTCAAATTTATTGAAATCAAATCATCCAGAGTCTTGAAGTTACTGTCCAAACTTGACGTTGCTAAAGCAAGTGGTTTGGATCAGATTAGTAACAAGATCCTTAAGGTTGCTGCTCCAGTAATCTCTAGACAATTGACAAATTTGTTTAACCTCTCACTCAATAGTGGAAAATTTCCGGATGATTGGAAGCTAGCTAAGGTGTCTCCTGTGTTCAAAACAGGCGCACGTAACGATCCAAATAATTATAGACCGATATCAGTGTTGTCAACCATATCCAGAGTGTTTGAAAAATTAATCTACGAGCAGATTTACTCTTATTTGGTTGACAATAATATATTAGATCCTCGTCAGTCTGGTTTTAGATCTCTCCACTCAACCGTAACCGCCCTTCTTGATCTAAATGATCAGTGGTGTTTTAATATAGATAGGGGACTGTTGAGTGGTGTAGTATTTTTGGATCTTAAGAAAGCGTTTGACACAGTTGATCACAACCTTTTACTTACTAAACTAGATTATATTGGAATTCGTGGTCATGCTTTAGAATGGTTTAGATCATACTTATTAAATAGGTATCAATCCGTGTATATAAATGGGGTACTTTCAGAAAAAGCCACTTTGAAGTGTGGGGTTCCCCAGGGTTCGATACTTGGACCACTTTTATTTTTGATATACATAAATGATCTTTCCAATATAACTGACTATGCTACTACTAGAATGTACGCTGATGATACGAATATGACATTTACAGGCTGCAGCATCCTTGAACTCCAACATGATATAAATATTGATTTAGAGTATCTTCAAAATTGGCTAATCGCAAATAAACTTACCCTTAATGTTTTGAAAACTGAATACATGTTGGTTGGATCAAGGCAAAGAATAGCGACTCTTACACAAGGACTTAATATCTCCATAAATGGAATTTCCTTAAAACAAGTTAGCAGCTGTAAGTGTCTTGGTATCGAAATTGATGAATTTTTAACATGGGATACCCATATCAACAGCGTTTCAAAAAAAGTATCATCTGGTATTGGAATCCTAAGAAGAATAAAACCTTTTGTACCCACCGCTAATTTGATTAACATCTATAGCTCAATTGTTGAGCCGTATTTTGATTATTGTAGTATTGTGTGGGACAACATTAGCGAGCACCTCACCAGTAGGTTGCAAAAACTACAAAATCGTGCTGCACGGGTTATATCCGGTGCCGAGTTCAGGACTTCAATAGATGTATTATTAAGTAGCTTAGGTTGGACTAGCCTTAAAGAAAGAAGAAATAAGCAAAAAGCGCAAAAAGCGGCATTTGCTTTATTTCCAGTTTTCTCCCCTTGCAGGAAAATATCTTTCAAGAAGCTTCTGACCTTGTCAGAGAATCTAGTGGCATGCTTCCCTTTCTTCAAGGCCCATCCCATTTAATCTCTATACCCTTGTGTTTTATCTTTGTGTGGTTATTTTAGGCGGAAACGGATACCATTCGCTGAACAGAACACCTTCAGTTGTCTTTGCTTCAAAATTATATTGCCTTGTTTTAACAAAACCTGATACTGGGAACCTGTGATGGTTGGTAAACGTCTGGGACTGCTGGGGAAAATTTTGGAAAGTGACTAAAAATTCGAGAAAAAAAATTATTGCTGGTATTGTTAGTACAATATTGGTATTGACAGCAAGAGTGGCGCATTGGAGATGTTTGGACCTAAAACCTGCTATTTTAGTACCATTGAAAAATTCAGTGTCACGTGGGTATTGATTAACAGGTCTTAATTGGCAGCAATTGATTGAGTCACTCTGACGACTTCACATTCTAATAACAAGAGAACAATTAATACCCATGCAAAAGATGATAGAAATCCATTGAAGTTTGAGTGTAGAGGAACTGCCTATTTGTGCTGCAAATTTTCATCAATTTTAGGGGTTTTCTTGGGAAAATCAGGGGGGGTGATCTAACTCCCCCCGGTTAAATCCAAAAAGTGAACCACTTTGGATTCTTGAGTTTCTGGTTGAGTCCTTTAAACTGGCCAAGTTTCATTGAAATCGGTAAGATGGCTTGTGCCACCCCAGCTGGTGCTCTCATGGATGCTTTCTTAAAAGCGTATTGTGAGAACTTTTTTCTTTTAAGTTTATGGCGCGTCTTATAACCAAGTGTTTTACTGCTATTTTCGGTTTGTTAACTTAACATGATTCAGTTGTTTAGTTTTGGGAGCGTCTTATAACCGAGTACGTCTTATATTCGAATAAATACGGTATATATCGTTATTCAAAATAATCTCCATTACAAGCCAAGTTGTTATCATAGTTTATATTTTTGTCACTTCTTAACAGGTGGTGCTGCCGCTGGAGTCCTTGGTTTAGCAGTGGGAGCTGCTGGAGGTGGGTCTGTCTCCTATTCGGTGGCAGCCACTATTTATAAATCTCTGAGTGACAAACTCGAAATGAAATGTTGTGAATTGCAAACCAAGTTAAGGAGTCTTCAAGGTATGGAGCGAAAAGAACCGATTAGAGTTACCGCGATGTTCTAGTTTTTTTGTATCTTATATGTGTTTTTTTTTTTTTTTTTGAAGATTTTTTTACAAATACAAGTATAACTATAATAAGAGATAAAAACACATACCACTACAATACAGTTACAAGACATTTGGCTCTTTTTAAAACGGGAAAAAAAATCAAAGGCTCCTAGGAGCCAACCCGTGAATAAGAAATGCTAACGCGTAACGCAATATTGCAGTAAATGTTTTTACACTAACACGCTTCGATATTTTTTTAAAATTAAACGAAAGGATTTTTGACGAACGCAACAAAGAAATCGGTACATGTACATCACTTTCATAATGTCCATCCCGAAGAAGAAAGAAAAAGAAAGAAAGAAAAAAAAAAGGTCCTGAGCGGGATTTGAACTCGAACCTCCCGACTGTCATTCCCGCCACTAAACCACGCAACTATCGTAGAACACATACCGTAAAATCCCGGTTATAAGCCCTGAGCTTATACAACTTCGTAAGGGTTTCTTGGCTGACAAGCAAACAATATTGTGATAAATAAGCGTTGTTATAGTTAATTTGGTACAAATTTTTGTAAAAAAATTTGAATTTCTTTCGAGTTCAAATTTCTTCAACTTTATGCTTCAAGTCTGTTCAAGTTTCTTCTTCGGACTGGACATCATGAAAGTGATGTACTTTTTTTTTTTTTTTTTTTTTTTTTTTTTTTGCGTTCATCAAAAATTATTACATTTAATATAAAAAAAATATCAAACCGCGTCAGTGTGGAAACATAAGCTTACCGCAATATTGCGTTACGTGTTAGCATTTCTTATCTGTGACGGGTTGGCTCTTAGGAGCCTTTGATTTCACCGGGACTTAATATGCGGATACTTAGTTCACTGTCCCCTGTTCACACTCCACACTCAGCCAACAGTCTGTAGTTACACGTTACACAGTAATCACCGCACAGCCCAGAGTACCATAAATAGCTTACAGTCTACTTCATATTTCACAGTACTTGAGTTTTATATTAGCAGTCCACAATACACAATCTAGAATCTATTATGCACAGTCCATTCCATTTCCGTTTCCACTCCGCTTCAAGCACTTCATAGTAGGCCATATTTCGAGTCTATATTTTTTCCTGATGGGCTCGGTACTGTTAGAAAAACACCAGTTTACAACTTTGTATTTTTTTTCGCTTTAAAATCCTTGAAGAAGCTAAATAGTAGACACCAAGTTATCATATTAGTGGGTGAAACTGTTTGGCTCATTGAATTTGGATGAAGATCTGAGAAAGGACCCAATTGCTGCCTCTAGGTACTTTCCAGTTTCGTCAATGAAAATTTGATAATCAGAAACATGACAATTATTCAAACAAACAAACAAACAAACAAGTAATCAGTGAATCATGCAATCAATCAATCAATCAAACACCATATTTATCCTGGAATTGGCGAAGCGTTAAACAAGATATAGTATACGGGAGCGGATATGCAAAAATTTAACTCCTTCCATCATCTATAAACTTTTTTTAATTCCCCAGTGTATTACGTCATCCAGTTTTTTAGACAGTCTCATTTCACACAATGCATATTTATGTCGCGCTAAGATGTTTTGGTCGTTTTAAATCTGTTTTACTCTTCAATTCTTTTACTTCAAACTCAGCATGGAAAATTAAAACCGATCTGTGGACTTAACCTTACGTGGTTTCGTATTCACGACATGGCTTTTAGAGCCCTTCGATTAAAGTTAACTTTTTAACAGGGCTCTACTGAACCGCTTTACGCGGATACGGTGATGTACTTAGGCATCCACCTGCTTAAAGATTTATAATAATCATTATTAACCAAGCTAAGGTTAATTATGTTCTGTGTAGTTAAAGGCTTGTTTTCCTTTGATTTCTAAACGTTTCCAACCGCTTTTGAAATCAGTTGAACAGATTAGCGTTTTAACCAAAAGCAGTTGAAAACATGTTCTATTGGGACACTTCTGATCAAATCGAGTGTTGATACGTTAGTAATATTCTTTTGGCAATTTTCATCTGCATCTAAGATTCTCCTTTTATTTTGCTTCAACAGTTTGTCGGATGGACAAAGAATCGGAAAGGAATTCTGAGTTGATTAAATTCATAACTGAGCACCATACAGGTACCCTCTAAGAAATAATCAGTGTTGTCAAAATTGACCCATTTAGGCTTTGCACCACCTGCTTGAAGACTAATTATTTATCTTTGTCTAAGTCAAAACGTATGAAATAACTCCGGGCATAAATTTGGCCATACCAGATTTCTCGTAAAATTAAGTACGTCAGTGTGTTAGAATTTCTAGTATACCGGGCCTTTTATTTATTTAACCCTTTGTATCCTAGTTACGCATATATGCGTAATTTATTCCTACCAGCAACAAATTAGGCATATTTATCAAGTTTTGCTATAGTTGGGCTTATACAATTGCTAATTGAGACCCCCAAACCACATGGCTTGTTTTGGTTCGGAGTTTTCGCTAATGGCGAGCTTTTGAAGGCGATTTTCAGCGAAGAAACGTTTGGATAGCGATGGGATCAGCTATTTAAAATTGTCGGAAGAAGGATCAGGACACGAAGATCCGGCAATTCAAAAGATTTTGCCAAATTTGCTCAAAGAAAGCGTATACAAAAGTTGTGACGAAGCGGAACTACTCGATCGGAGGAGATGATGAACAAAAATCAGTCTATAAATTGAATTTTCTTCACATGGGAATGAAGATGACCTTGATGAGACGAAGGCTTGGAACCCTGTTGTTTTATTTTATGAGGAATGTGTGTTTGGCTACTGTTCTGTTGGCTACCCCTTCATTCTTGCACTTGATATTTAATACAGAGTGAGAAAGCTCAACGTTTGTGCTGTGTACATGGGGAATTTCGTGGACATTGTCTGCCATATTCATTATAACGACCAGAGTGTATGGTTTGTGCTTACTGCTTGTACTGGTCTCATAGTTAACCTGGAATTGAGCCTGAGGTGTCAAAATAAATCTAAATAAATCTAGTAATAGATTTAGTTCGTCTTGTAGCCATTCAGTGTCATGTGAATGTTACAGAACATTTCCTTTAAAAATTGTATTTTTTACCAAGAAAAATTTGCCTTAAATGCTAATTTGTTTTCCTTTGAAAAGTGTTTTGGTCGATTCCACTCAATGTTTATTACTTTATTTTGAAAGAGGGACTCTTAAGGTTTCACTTAATGGGTAAATTATGTGGTTGTACCAATATATAAACATTATGAGGATCAACATTGGGCATTAACCAAAACCAGGCGATGAAAAATTAAAGAAGGCCAGGATACAAAGGGTTAATGCTTCTTACCAACACAGTGGTTCCTTTCGAGATAAATTTACGTGAATCCTTGGCCTTGGAAGCCTACAACAAGGCCCTCACTGAAGGAAAAGCTTGTGTGAAAAGGGTGCCAGTCATGTTGATTGGACAGGACCACTCTGGAAAGACGAGCCTCAAGAATTCTTTAAAGAGAAAACCCTTCAATAAGGATGAAGAAAGCACTTTGGGCGTAGATGTTGATCCCTCATATTTCAAAGTCTCAGTTGAGGTTTGGAGGTCGTAAGAGAACGATCAAGCGAAAAAATTACATAGATGCTACTTCCTTTGAGCACCACGCCGCTCGTTTAGTTGCTGACAAATTAAAGGAAGAAAAGAGGGATGCAAAGTCTATGCGATCTGAAAACAGCGAATTTAAGAAGGAGTCATCTTTAGATGCGTCTAGTTCCAGTAGCAATAACGCAGCTGAAATACGCGTGGAAAGTGCACCATCTAATAAGACAGCAAGGGATGCGACAGAATCTATTCACACATCAAAAGATCCAAAAGTCAATGTCAGAGAACGCGTTCCAGAAACCTCCTCTGACCCAAGTCAGAAGAGGAAAGAACACTCGCCGCTCCCCGCCAAGAGACCAGACGAGATAGCAATTTTGATTAAAAAAATTAGCAAAAGAAGTCGAGAAAGTGCAAGGTTAAAAAGAAAAATATTCGATTTTATGGGATTTTGGTGGAAAATCGGTCTACTATACAACCCATCCACTTTTCATTACTACAAGAGGAATGTACCTTTTGGTTTATGATCTCAGCCGCGATCCTTACGCCTTAGCTGAGCCCGTTATGAAGCAAGGAAAGTACCAGGAAATTTTAGACAACCATGGCGCAAAATCTAATTTGGACTAGATTAATTTTTGGATGACATCCATTGCTTCTTTAGCTAGTCAAGATGAAGATCAGCATGTACGTTCAGGTGGAGTGCAAGTGTTCCTAGTTTGCACACATGCCGATAAACCTTAGGGTGGGGCAAATCCACTTGCTCTTGCTCGTAAGGTATTTGGTTTTCTACAGACCAAACCCTATAGAAACCAGTTGTATAACGATGTGTTTGTTGTGGATAACACAAAGTCGGGTACCGAATCTGAGTGTCCAGAGGTTATTCGCTTGCGAGAAAACGTACGTGCTGTTGCTAAGGAGCTGCCACAGATGAAAGAATCCATCCCGATCAAGTGGTTAAAGTACGAAAAGGCTCTTCACGTCACAGCGAAAGAGGGGAATAAGTGGATTTCTTACGAAATTGCAAAACGAATTGCATCGAAAGTGTGCCAAATTGACGATGATAAAGAACTTTCGACATTGCTAGACTTTCTTCATGGTCAAAGAATTTTGATTCATTTTGATGACACTGCAGTGTTGAACAATTTGGTTGTCTTGGACCCTCAGTGGTTGGTGGATGTGTTTAAAAAGGTGATCACTGTTAAGCCTTGTCACCAACAAGAAAACGAATTTGAAGAATTGTGGTCGAGGCTCGAGTGTAAAGGAATCCTAGAGCAAAAACTGTTAGAACTTGTGTGGGGTCCTCTATTTGACCAGCAAGAGACGTCCGCGAGCCTTATTGGAATTATGGAGAAATTCAGCTTGCTTTGCCCTTGGTCTTCATCAGATGCTTCATGTGGCAAGCAGTACCTGGTGCCATCGATGTTGATGACGCATCCACCGCAGGATATAATTAAGCTGGTTGCCTCTGCACAAATTCCTTCTCTTTTCCTTAAGTTTGAATCTGGACAAATCCCTCCAAGCTTATTTCCCCGACTCGTGTGGCAGTTCTTTCAATGGGGCCAAGGGAAATTTTGGAGCTCAGAGAATCCTCAGTTGTAGCACAATGTTGCCCGATTCTACATTTCTGGAGACGAAGACTGCTCTGTAATCCTTCTGTGTCATTCTTCGTCCATTGAGGTAGTCGTTCATGGAGGAAATCTCAGTGACGGCCTGGAAGAACGTTTACAATCCAAGCTGAACATTTCTGCAAACACCCACTATGATGCATTTGAAGTGGCCTGTTCTCGAACCGTGCGTAGGCAGCTGGGATTGATTCTGGAGTGCATGCGTAAGGAGTTGTGTTGGTTGAAGAATATGACATGAAGTAGCTGTCATGTGTCCGGTCTGTTGCCAAGAAGGTGTACGTAACTACTGTTGCACGCATCACAAGCAGTTTTGTGAGCAAGAGGCCTAGAGTGTCTCCACTTCTGGACTGAATCCGATTTGCGCAGTTCGAAGCAGTTCATCAGGTACCGCAAGTGTGTTGCTGCCCAGAGCAACAAAGTTTACGTCAAACGTAAAAAACGCGATTAAGACTTTGTGCTTTGATTGCACGGTTGAAGGCGCACGACGACGCTTTAATTAATTAATTCAGGTGAAGCGCAAAGCATTTCTGCGTGACCATCATGTTTTGTGGAAAAACGTTAGGGGCTGAGTTTCCCGTTATTTTTATCATTCCCACTAATTACAGTGGGACGTTTATTTGAAAGCAGGTTTTTTTATTCGCATTTGACGAGCACTGAACACTCTCGACATTTTGAATTGTAGGCAAAAGAAAGAAGTCAACGCGATTTGCATAATTCTCAACACGCAGAAATGCGTTACACTTCACCTGAATTTATTAAAGCGTCTTTGCGACGTACGCCTTCAACCGTGCAATCGAAGCACGAAGTCTCAATCGCGTTTTAGGTTAACTTTATTTTATTTGACCATGTTGCAATGTTTCAATCAAGATGAAACTTCGAGACAATGTTTTTCATATTATAAAGAAATGACCATAAAAGTTTAAAAAAATCTATCTCGCGGTTTTTGGAATATGTAGAAAAGTGCTAATACTACAATGTCAAGGACTCAGTCAAAAAAATTACGGTTTCCTATAGAAAATCGAATCTCCAAAACTAAAACGAGAAACGCTTTCAAACTTTCATAGTTTCTTCTCATACACTAAACACACATTTTGACGTAAATTTGAGATTGAGAAATTAAACTTTTATAAGGTTAATTGAGGAACTTGTAGATGTGCTCATATACATGCAAAATCACAAGTTCGAAATGTTTTTGTGATTTACTCAAAATCGGCTTGACAAAAGTTTCTAATTTTTAGATGTTTTGTTTGCCATTTGTCATATTTTATCGTAATAGTTCTGATTTTTCTAGATGCCATCGCAATCGCTCGGAATTTAGACTCAAGCGATTTCAATTTTTCTCGTTTATCTCCGTAATTTTAAATCTGATTTACAAAATTGTTACACCCTTATAAACTTCAAACTTTGTACAATATTTTGTGTAAGTTTCATACTAATTCAATAAAGGAAAGTTAGTTAAACGGCCGCTCAAAAATAGTAGGTGCGGCTACACGGAAACTGGAGGGAAACACGTTAAGGTTACTGTAAACCAGAAATATAGCAGAGGATAACATCAAGAAATGCGCACTGATCTGATAGCATCCATTCCGAACTTAAGAAGGAAGCGGAGAGGATCGAAATTTCTATTGAAGAGCCAATAGAAAACGAAGAAATTGGATCCACACTAAGGGTATAAATAAATGTTTGAAAATTATGCCGAAGAGAATGGTTTAACCGTTCCCAACAAACATATGCGTTGCTACTGAAGGGAAGCAACTAGCAAATACAAACCCGGCAACTGATGAGGTTCGAGAGGAGAACCGAAACCATGGTCTAATATACTCATGCGCGTACCGGCATGAGGTAAGGTTTCGGCTCCGTTTTTCTTGTTATTATTATTATTATTATTATTTTTGTGTCTAGTGCGTAGCACGTAGACACTATGTTAGAGTGATAAAAAATTCGATAAATACTTCATATACGGTAAGATATGATGTAATGTTCATATAGTTTCACCGAAGTTTCCCTTACGTGACTTGTTACATGAAGTATAAGATCAATGCGTAATGTAACCACGTCGATATTTTGTCGTTTACAACAGTCGGAGTATTCGGAATTGGGGCTCGATCACCGGAGCAGACGCGGAGGAAGCAAAGGGATATTCGGGACTAATTGAATCCAGGGAATTGAGTCCGAGCGAAAGGTCTCGAGTATAAAGCTTATCTTCGTAACAAATCATCTGCTTTTTGCCTGATGCGAACGACGCGAAACATGATGCGAAGGATGCGAAAGGCAGTGAGTTTGGTGAGTAAACCAAGTTCTTTCTCACTTTTATGATGAATTTCTTTAAAGTTACTTTCCCAATATCACTGCGTAAAATAGCGTGTGTCATGGTCCTGAAATTACCCAATACGAACCCGTATTCTTGAAGAATACGGGCGAATCCGGAGGTTCCGTGTTCAAGACACGCGGCGTGTGCATCGAGTGTCAGGACCCGTATTCTCTCCGAGTCGAACTTTTTCCGAGACATGGAAAATCCGATACCCTGACACGTCATTGAAATGCGGCGTGTCAAGGTCCGGAAGTTTCCTTATTTTTCCAGACTTGTTAAGAATAATGGCGTACCGTATACCAGGCACATTAGATCAAGTTGAGCATTTTCTTCTCGGTCTTCGAAAACGATTTTTTGTCATTAGAAAAAGTTCGATACGAAACGCGTCACTCAGGTTTCCTTTTCGGAATTTGACGGTACGTGAAGTTTCCAGGCTTTATACTGCATTGAAATTCCACGGTACGTTAAGTCTCCTCCTTTATACTGCATTGAAATTCCACGGTACGTTAAGTTTCCAAGCTTTATATTGCATTGAAATCCCATGGTACGTGAAGTTTCCAGGCTTTATTTTGCATTGAAATTCCACGGTACGTTAAGTTTCCAAGCCTTTTATTGCATTGAAATCCCATGGTACGTGAAGTTTCCAGGCTTTATTTTGCAGTGAAATTCCACGGTACGTTAAGTTTCCAAGCCTTTTATTGCATTGAAATCTCATGGTACGTGAAGTTCCCAGGCTTTATTTTGCATTGAAATTCCACGGTACGTGAAGTTATCAGGCTTTATATTGCACAGAAATTCTAGGTTTCCAGGCTTCATATTACATGAAATTTCCGCGGTACATAAGCACGATTAAAAGCTACTGGCGCCTCCCGTTACACAATGCCCTTCTTCCCAACCAACCAATTTGTAACCTGACACCAAGAACAACATCAATGCTGAATTAAATCTCTTAAGACTTTAATTTGACAAATGTAAACCTACTGTACAGCAAAATGTAAGTAATTTATGAGTTACAATAACAATATTAATAGAAAATTGGCCACTTAAAGTATTTATGACTTAAATAGTCTATTGCCATAAACAAATAGTTCCAATAAGATAAGAATATTTTAAATTGAAAAAATCCTGTTAAACAGATTCTAAATGGAAAACAGAAACTATATTTACATCTTTGCCAAAACATTTGTAATTGAAACGTCTGATCCTAATAATGGGAAAACAGTAACAATATAGTCAGATAATTTAAAACGAATAAAACTCTGACATGTTGTTAATTTTTATTTTGATTAAAGAATTTCATCATTACAATGTACATTGTAGAAACATTGCCTATGTTACACTGCTCAAGATCATTCTAACGGTTGTTTGTTCAAAACTAAGGAAATTTACACAACAGTTAAATGGGATACCTCTCTCCAATCAAGCAAATGAATATTTCAAGCTCAAATATAAAAAAACTGAAGGGCTATGGGCAAGAACAACCTAAGTAACTTTTTGTGCACTTCAGAAAAGACATTAAAATTCATCCTGAAAAATTAATTCAGGATATCTTAGGCCAAACAATTTTTTTCCCTAACTGGATTTGTATTAATTGGACCCGAACTGAAAGGGCGGTGTTTTTTAAAGCCAAAAACACCAAATTTTAGCTAGGGTGGACAAAAAGTCATTTACGATGTTCTTGCCTGGAGCCCTTTAGAGATTTAAATACTTAAAGGTGGTCAGACACGAGGGGTCATGTAGCAGCGACATGTCGCCGGGGGACAAAATGTCCCCAAGATTTGTGTTGCATAATTATGATAATATCAGTTCACACGAGGGGACGTGTCGCTGCAACATGTCCCTGAGATATGTCCCCGTGACATTTTCATGTGGTGTGCAAGCGCTATGATTTTTTCCCTGCTACATGTCCCCGCTACACTCCCTGCTACATGTCCCTCAGTGTGTACTACTCAAATTTTTGTCGCTGCTAAATGTCACTGCGACATGTCCCTGCTACATGACTTCTCGTGTCTGACCACCTTAAAAGTTCAAAGTGAAGTTATCTTCTCTTCTTTAATCATCTCTAATTCTCCGGTGACGCCTTCGTACAGGAGGAGTATCTCTGTCCAAAACGCGATACATTTCCTCCTGGTCATTTAATTCTTCGTTGTCGCTGTCCTGTCTTGATATACAGGGTGATTGTGGGGTGTCTGTAGTTGGAGATGGTGAAGAAGGCCGGGTATTCTCTCTGTCAGTTGCCACTGCCCATGGAGGAGAAGTAGGAGGTGGGAGGCGAGTAGATGGCTCACCTTGCACTCTGGCATTTTTTGGATGTGAGGTTGACGTCTCGGAATCACACCTTTCCTGTATTCTTTTTATCATTGCAGACAATTTTGCGCTGCGCCAGGGAGGGGACCTCACCACCCATAGTCCTGCTTGGTCATCCTCCCCATCCTCCTCGTCACTCATGAAATGGGGATCCAGTCTCTCCAATGCCTCCCTCTCAGACTCTGTTGCAACTTTCATGCGTTTTACAAATAGCTGCAAAGACAGATGTTACATGTAGTAAAAATTAGTAAAGATCACCAAGGACATGTCAAAAGGTTGGGTTTCAATACGAAACCACCTCATTTATTTGGATGGTACATTGTACAATGGCCAATTGAAATAAATTTTAATTAATGACAGTTTAATGAACATTTTTTTAACACATTACCAGTTGATTAGAAATGTTGACCTTACAATGAGTGAATTTCAATGCTTTTTTTCATCTTTTCACACTAAGATTATTATTGCTGAAACCAGCTGATTTTGTTTCTAATGCTCAAATCTGGAGTACTTTTCTTCTGACACCTGTTGAGGCAAGTTGTTATCTTAACTTATCTGTGCACTTTGTGTGTCTTATGAGCAGTTCAAATACATAAAAACAAACTGAAAGAATAATAGAATAAAGGGGTTAGTTTCTAAACTCAGTGGGTAAGTGAAACATGAACATTTGGTTTTCTCAACTGAGTTTATAGGTAAATTGGCAACCGTAAGAAGATTAAAAAAGCTGACGTTTTGAGCGCTAGCCCTTCGTCAGAGTGAATCAAGGAATTGTGGGTTATGTGTGATTTATATATAGAATGGTGGATCCATGCTATTGCTGGAAATGTGAATAATTAATAAGAATAAATTGGTTGGATGAAAAGCTTTGGTTAATTCCGTGGAAACAAAGACTGTGGATTTGGAAGACAAATTTTTGCTCTAGATGTTTGCAGCTTTCCGTGTTACCCTGGTGTAGGGAAAGGCTGCAGATCACCATGTGACTTTTTTGTTTAGAATGATTGGGGAGATTAAAGTGTTGAAATGACTGGTTTAGATGCATCTTTGTCATGTCTTTCAACATCTTTTAAATGTTCATGGAAATGGTCCTCCGGTTTTCTCCCTTGCCAATGTAAAGTTCATGCATAAGGAGTAGTAGTATATGGTCAAAGATAAGCCCCGCGATGGCCTAGGTGCCTAGGTATCTAGATGCCTAGGTGCCTAGGTGATGACGTAGTTTGGTATAGGTAACTTATTAATATGTATTATCAACTGCCTATACCTTTTGTGTTAATAAATGACTAGGGATAGTGCCTAGGTAAATCATTGATATGTACATAATTACCTTCCGCACCCATTTCAAAACAATAGACATGCCCAGACTCGCCTGCTCTGTGCCTTCCCTGATTGGATCTTAAGATTTGTATTGTCTGTTTGAATAAAAAGCGTGGATTTTTTGAAGCATTATCATTTCTGAGTCAACTTGAGCAAAGCGTATTTTTTCCAAGATGTTTTCAAACATTCAAGTCGAATTGAGCCCTAAATCTCTTCTGACAGTAGATGAAGTTGAAAAAGTCCAAAGGCAAAAGATCGATAGCCTTATCGGCCATGTGTTCCAGCTTACGTACGCCGCAATGCTTGATTCTCTCATCCAAGAAGCAAACGTGAATCGCTGTTATGGTTGCGCTATTGACCACCCAAGTCAAAGGCAACACTCGTGTCTCATGATGGATAGCGAAGATGCGTGGATATATTACCGAGAAGATGTGGTGGAAAACATCGATCTCAACATCGTCATGAAAACCGCCGAAAGCGTGTGCAGCGCTCTTGGTTTCAAGTTAGCCAAGTCGTGGGAAGCGTACGTGACCGAATTACCAAAGCTGCCTTGGACAAGTATGTACCTTACCTCCTTGGAACTCGAAGATTGCGGAGAAGATCTTAAAAGTCGTATCCTGTATACTATTTACTACGGGCCTTATGGACTGAAGTGCAAAGATCCCAGTGCTATGGAAATTGACAGCCAAGTTGAAGTTCAATGCCCTGGGACTGTTGTTAGAAAAGAAGAACAACCAATGGACCTTGACGTTGTAATTAATGCTATTCAAAACAAATTGTGTCTATAAAAGTAATAAAGCATGTTTATTTGAGTCAGTGTGTGTTTGTCTCTTTCTCAGTTAACATGGGTATAAGACCTTCCTCGCTTCGATTTCGTTTTGACCTATACCGCCTTGTAGCACAAAGTATAAGTTTTACTACACCTGAAATTATGTTATCGAAGGAGGGATTTTGCGATCTACCGGGGTCGAAACTGAGCAAGTTAAAACAACTCCATTCTGAAGTATTCACGCAAGTTAATTGGGGAAGATTATTGGTATTTTTAAATTTTGCCGAACAATTAGGATTGACCGAGGAGGACTGGGAACGATTATTTCAGTTTCTCGTTCCCACTCTCACCCAGATAGGAGAATAGACATATAAGTGAGCACTGTGGAAAGAATAGTCATTTGAGTTCCGATCGTCAGAGAAGTCACTAGTGATGGGTTGCTGTCCACCTTCACCCTCCCTTGCACTAGAGAGAATTTTTAATCGCATTCGTTGCGTATTTGCTTGTTGTGGTGGCAAAGTCATTGTACAAAACTCTGAGTTCTGTGATGGAGAAAACTCTCGCCAGCATTTACCTCGATCCGAGTCATCCCGCAAGTTTCGGTGGTTTGGATGCTGTTTACAGGGCGGTCAAAGAGAAAGGAAAGAGCAAGATTTCTCGTAAACAAGTTGAAGATTGGTTGAGTCAGCAAGACGTTTATACGCTTCATAAACCCGCGCGTAGACATTACAAGAGAAGTAAAGTCATTGTTCCCGGCATAAATGCTCAATTCCAAGCTGATTTGGTGGATGTTCAAAGTCTAAGTCGATATAACAAGGGTTACAAATACCTCCTCACTTGTCTAGATGTCTTTAGCAAGTATGCTTGGGTCCTTCCTTTGAAGACAAAAGAGGGTCAAGAGCTAGTCAAGGCCTTTCGAACGATTCTATCTTCTGGTCGCAAACCGCTTAAACTTCAAACGGATCAAGGCACGGAGTTTCTTAATCGTGTGTTCCTGAAGTTTCTTCGTGACAACAACATTGATTTTTTCTCAACTAACTCGGGATTAAAGGCGTCGGTGGTTGAGAGATTCAACCGTTCTTTTAAGGGAAAAATGTACAAATTTTTTACTGCTAAAAACACACTTACGTATATAGATGTGCTACCACAGTTAGTATCATCTTACAATCATACCTACCATCGCAGTATTAAAATGAAACCAAGCTAGGTTACCAAGGCCAACGAAACCAAAGTATGGGAAACGTTGTATGGAGATGATGTACACAAGCTTGTTCGTTTCAAATTTGCAGTGGGGGATCGTGTAAGAATCAGCAAAGCGAAGCGACTCTTTGAAAAGTCTTACCTTCCCAACTTTACCGAAGAAATTTTTACTGTGTACAAACGAATGTCGCGTCAAGTACCAGTCTATAAACTGAAAGATGATGCAGGGGAGATCTTAGATGGAACATTTTACGAATCTGAACTACAGAAAATTATCAAGAATGACGATGTTTATCGTGTGGAAAAGATCTTACGCAAGAGAAAGCGTAAAGGCTTAGTTGAATATTTTGTAAAATGGAAAGGTTACCCAGATAAATTTAATAGTTGGGTAGCGGAAAGTAATATTTCAAAGTTGTAAAAGGCATTGTGTGAATAAAGGTATGATTTTATATGAAATAGTTGTAGCGTGGTAAATTATAAAATAAGCCCTCCCTACGTAACAATATCATTTGACTTCTAGTCATCATGGAGGTAACACAGTTTTATCTACATCTCCCCAGTAATAGTAGTCTGGACAAATTTCCAATAACACATTAACAGAGTATCGGGTTGGATTACCACAGACCATTAATCTGACAGGTGAATGGGAAGTGGCGTTAACCGAAATCCACTATCCACATAGCTGGAATAATGTTCAAGACTTTAGATTTTTCGTTCGGAATGAAAAACTCCACGGTATGTGGGATACCCTGATAATTTCACCAGGCCATTATCCTACCATTCAAGATATCCTTGCAAAAATGAAAGAGTCGATCGATAACGAACACCGTTTCAACAATGATGTGTCATTTTCCTATGATACTATCAGTAGAAAGGTGACCGTTCATGTGCAAAATAACTCCGAAGTGAATTTTGACAAATTCGGATATATGCTGGGATTTTCACCGGAACAAGTGATTTCAAAGACAACCAAGGGTCCTAGAGAAGTGGATTTGGAACACGGTTTTCACGATCTTTACATTTATTGCGATATTATTCAACCGCAATATGTCGGAGACACACTAGTTCCCTTGCTTCGAATTATTCCCGTGGAAGGGAAAGATGGGGAACGAATCAGCAAATCATTCGTGCGCTCGCAATACGTACCTGTCAGCAGAAAGCAATTCGAGACGATCGAAGTCAATATAAAGCGGGACACCGGAGAGTCTGTACCATTTGAGTTTGGGAGAGTGTTGCTAACACTTCATTTTCGTCGGAGTCAACCTCCGTACTTTTAAAGAGTGACATGGAGAAAATTCATACGCCAAATCACAAGTTGTACGAACAGTATTATTTAGATCAAGCCAAACAAAAAGGTGGAAATTTACCAGCCTTTCATGGAGCTCGATTTCAGCGAGGATATGGCTTAGGTTCCATATTTAGAGGTCTTTTTCGCTGGGCGGTGCCTCACCTGAAACAGGGTGCTAGAATACTTGGTAAAAAAGCGTTGCAAACCGGTGTCAATATTGCTCAAGATGTGATGGATGGAAAACAATTAAAAACGACGGTTGGCAAACGAGCCAAACAAGCTATCAGTGAACTTGCTTCCCAGAATCCCTCGCAAGCGCAGTCAGGTGCGGGTCAAAAAGCTACAAAAAGGAAAGCACAGCCTAGAAAAAACAGTTCGCCACCAGGCAAGAAACGGAAAACATCTCCGCAGCAGAAGAAGCCCGGACAAAATTTGGAATATTTTTTTTCAAAGTTAGCATGGCTTTTGTTCATCACGAATCTCAAGAGTGTACGAAATCGGAACTCGATCTTTTCACGATTCCGGCTACACAAACATCTATCACCAAGGGACAATGGATTGAATATCATCCCCTTAGTAACATTACTGACAGTGGTCCGATCGAATTTAATGTCTCGGGAACTGGGGAAGAATATTTAGACCTAGCACGAACCCAGTTATTTGTTAAAGCCAAGATTACTAAAGCAAACGGTGCCGCTTTAGACCCAAACACGGAAGTAGGGCCCGTGAACCTTTTTCTCCATTCCTTGTTTTCACAAGTGGATGTGTCTTTGAACGAGCGACTTATTTCCCCATCAACCAATACCTACCCTTATCGCGCCATGATTGAAACGTTGCTGAACTACGGGGAAGAGGCCAAAACAAGTCAATTGTCCATGGCTATGTTTTACAAAGATACCCCTGGAAAGATGGATGCAGTTAATCCAGTGGCTGAAGATGCCGATGCAAACATGGGTTTAAAAGCCCGCTATGAATTCACGAAACAGAGTAATACGGTGGACATGATGGGACCGATACACAGCGATATTTTCTTTCAAGACCGGTTAATACTGAACGGAGTCAATCTGAGAATCAAGCTCAACAGAGCCAAGAATTCGTTCTGCTTGCTGTCATCAGCTGGTGGTGCCAACTTCAAGGTGGTTATCACAGAAGCAATCTTGTACGCTCGCAAAGTAAAAGTAGCCTCTTCCATTAGTTTGGGACATGCCGCTGCGCTAAAGCAAACAACTGCCAAATATCCGATTCGCCGAGTTGACTGCAAAGTCCTTTCCATACCACAAGCATTCAGTAATTTCACCCCAGATAATCTTTTCCTGGGTCACATTCCGAAGCGCTTAGTACTAGTATTGGTGGATACAGAAGCATTTAACGGTACTTACACCTCCAACCCCTTTAACTTCAAACACCACAACTTAACTCAAGTGGGCGTGTACGTGGATGGGGAACAAATTCCTCGAAAACCCTTGTTTCTCAAATTTGACGAGGCCGGTGGTCAGAATTTTATAGCTGGATATCAAAGCCTTTTTTCCGGAAGTGGAAAGCTAGCCCAGGATACAGGCAATCAGATAAATAGAAGCGATTACGGCTCAGGATATACCGCTTTCTGTTTTGACTTGTCCCCAGATCACTGCCCGGGTGAACATTTTGAGCTTATAAAACAAGGCAACCTTCGAGTCGAGCTTCATTTTAGTCAACCACTTGCCAACACAGTGAACCTCATCGTCTACGCCGAGTTTCAAAACGTGATTGAGATTGACGCTAATCGGAACGTTTTGTACGACTTCACAAACTAGAATGGATTCCGTTCAACTGACGCTTATTTTGAGAAAGGATAAATATACTCGAGGCGTGTTTCAAGGAGTGTATTCTTCAGATAAACTGCCAAACAGTGTTTCATCCTACCCAGCCCTATTCATTGCAAATGTGGATACAAGTGACAAGCCCGGATCACATTGGGTTGCGTTTTATTTCACCAAGGATTGCGAGGGAGAATTTTTCGATTCTTACGGATTACCGCCAAGCAATTATACTGGAACATTTACTAGTTTCTTGAAAAGTAATTCTACCCAGTGGATGTTTAACTCTGTGACATTACAAAGCATAAACTCAAAAGTGTGTGGGCATTATAGCTTGTACTATGCCTTATTTCGCTGTCACCATGTTAGTATGAACACCATTGTACATAGGTTTTCTAGCAATAAGCACCGAAATGATTTTCTTGTAAAACGCTTTATCGAAAAACACTTCCCTTTAAGTCTAAAAAAGTATCATACCCATGTAAACAAACAAGGATCAAAAGCACAACACAAAGTTCAGTAAACACACCATGTAATTTCCTTTCAATGTATTTTATTGAGTGATCAAAATAAAGAAGTGATTACAATAACAAAAATGTCTCTTGTTATAATCGTAACCAGCGAACGGCTTGAGGGCGTGGACTTGCGATCCTTCGCTTTTGCTTTTTCGCGGGTGAGGAGGAAGGAGGTGGGGAAGGAAGCCAACGAGAGGGACTATTCGGAGTCTCATCTCTCACTCTTGCTTTAAACTCCCGGATGGTACTCTGCCTCTGGGGATTGCGCACTATGTTTTCAGGGACGTTCATTCGCGCCAGACCTCTCGCAAACACTGACCATCCAACAGGCTCAAATCCTTTGCGGTGGCGTACTATATCGTTGACTAAATCCACTACGTGAGACCCGGGTATCGGTTTGTTTTCGTACAACAACTCTCCTTTTTCATTCCACTGCAATACATCTCGGTTTTGTTTTATCTTATCCAAGAGTTGTCTAGCCCCAGCTTTGTACATCTTAGGTACACTTTTTATGACTTCTTCTTCTACCGCCGTAGGTATAGTTTCCACTTCGGTGTCTGTTTCTTCACTTTCTTCTGGTTTGGGAGTTTCCACGGGTTTGGGGGCTGTTAGTTTCACTTGAAGTGGTTGTCCTTTTCTCTGATCGTAATAAGTCAGATAGCGCTGTAACACCTGATTGTACAGTCTCGCTTTTTCGTCGTCGCCTAGCTCTTTACTGGATAAAATCTGTCCCATTTCACTGTCTAAGTTTTTTAAAGTTTGAGTCACAGGTGGGGTTAATAGCTGCTGGCGTTGTTGCAATCGTTCCAGGGTGTTCTCGGGGACGAGAACCATGCGCTTGGTATGATTCATTTAGGTAAGAATGGAGCTTAATACACGAAGAACGGGTGGTAACAAAACACTTAAAAAGTTTCCTCCGTGTTGGACCAAGATTTTCTTTTTCTTAGCAACGGGCGTACTTTTTTCAGCTAGAGCAATCAAGGATTTCTTGTGGGTTAAAAGTTTTCTCTTGGTGGGTTTACTGACAGGCACAGTTTCTTTTAACACGTTGAGAACGCACTCACAAATGGTTCTTACTAAAGCGTCGTCGGCTACTTTCAAAATCGCTTTACGCTGCGCTGGAGTACACTTGGCAAGGAGTTTAAGAAAGTCGTGGTTCTTTCTCAGTCGCTGGGCCATGCTCAACTGATTTATATCACTGTGATGCAGCCTTTTTATACCTTTTGGATGTAAGCGAACTGAGTGTCCCCAGGGAAGATGTTAGTTCGCAACCGGAAGTCGGCAGGTGTTTCCGGTTTAAGATCGCATAATAAGTACCCATAAGGTCTTTTGGTTGCATCTTGGTAGGCTTCTTGCATATATTTTGTATGACCGGGAAACATCTGTTTTGCTAAATGAGTCACTTGACTGCTATCGCGTGGAGATTTAAACAGTACTAGATAATGACAGTTTAAGCTCATATCTCTTAATTCTTTTCCGCGGTGAAAGATGTTTTGCAAAATAAAGATGACACTCAGATTGCGATGATGGCAACCCTTGGTAAACAAACTAGTAATTCTGTGATCATTACTAAGTTCTTGCATTAAGTCGTCAATAACCACAAGGTTTCGAATCGACGGATTTATCATAGATTCCAAGTCACTCGGGACTCCCTCCACAAAAGTAATGTTAGGAATACTCATTTGCATTTCATCGTACGCTGGTTGATAAATCCCGTAACACCATATAATATTTTCAGGCGCCCCATCAATCACGTCTTCTCCTGATTCAAGAAACCGTTTAACAAATTGACTTTTTCCGCAACACGTTGGTCCGGCTACCAATGCGTGGAACGGATGTTTCCACCTCGGATCCATGATCACAACTGACTGATTAAACTGCAAACACTTTGATTTATAGAAAAATAGTTTTAGGTTCAGCCTCTTTCCCATACACACGAACCATGTTGGTGTTTTGTAATTTAGCAAATTGAAGCCAATATCTCCGTTCCAGTTCAGTTAAGTTATGAACTTGAGCTAAATGATTTGCTAATTTCACTAAAAATTTAGAACCACAACCGGGAATCGGGCAATGCTTACATCTACGTTTTTTCATGTTGACAGTATGAAAGTTTGCTTTCTACTGAATAAAACTGTTTGAAACACGTAGTTTTATACACTTTTGTGGGGACAAAGGGGACATTAGGGACGAAAGGGACACTTTTTAACGTTGTGTTTTCCCTGGGATCGCGCGCGGGAGGCTCACGCGTGGAGGTCGCGCGCGCGACTAGACAGACAACAAGCCATGATTAAAATTCTGCCAACTTTGTTTATTTACAAAACTATTTTCCTATGTACAAAACAACTATATGAAAAATACTATGTCTAAAAAAATGAAATTCTTATACAATCTATATTTACAACTATTTACAAAACGCGAAAAATTATTTACAAGCGAGAAAAATCTATGTACAAATTAAATATGGAGTGGAGTTGTACTGACCCCGTCAGCCAAAACTTTTCTTTTTGGATAAAAATACGAGAAGGCATCCCTCACTTGTGTATAAGTATACATCGTGTTGTTGACTACTCGGAAACCTCGATTCACCCCAGCACTATTCTGTTTGGTCAACAGTACATTGAGGTATTTTTCTTTGTTAATTTCGTTTGTTTTCTTGTTAACACCTTTACAACTGAACTTATCTTTGGCTCCAAAACAGTAATAGGTCTTAGAACACAACCCGATAATGCCTTGCCCCTCCCATTCCACTTTAAACAAGCCGGGGGTTCGCTTGTCATACGCCTTGTGCGTGGGGGTGTCGGTCCTTGGGAACCAGTTAGACTTATCTAGTGCGAATTCTTCTCTTAACTCTGGTCTAACCAGACTTTCAACGCTTTCCCCAGAAATTGCGATATACGCACTATCAGTATCCATCTCACACATTTGAAAATCTGAACGATCTAGATACTTGTCTAAGAAATCATAATAAAATTCTAACATGCGAAGTTTTGCGTATTGATACACAAAAAAGCCGACTTGAATAGGTAAATTTAAATTTATGGTTTTCTTGCAGGACTGAACCTCATACGTATCTTCGGTAATATTGTCCAATTTCCTGAAGAGAGGGGTGTTCACTTTTCGACTAGCTTCCGCGTCACTGCAAAATTCCACGTTCATATGCTTCATTTGGTTCGTTATACATTTTCCGTAAGCGCTATTTCCACACTAGAAATAATAATAAAGAATGAAATCAGTTGTCTATCCGTGAAATATGTATATTGTTCCCACCCCTTATTTCCCATAACAAAACAACAACTTACCAGTTTCATTGTATCCGCGATAATGGCTTTGTTAGGGTCTGCGTCTCCTGCTCGTCTCGCGTCAGATACTGCGTCACCAAATGGTTTGAAGCAGGGTTCAGGAGTATATTCAATGACTTGGTACACTTTTGTAACCTCCAGACCATGCTCGAGATACCATTTGAGGAGAGGCGTGGCAAGCAGAATTTTCTCGCCTTTCATGCTCCCGATCAGGCTGCGTCGGGGCTGGGCCATGATGTTGTTTTCCTCAGCATAACTCTTCATGAACTCCCCAATATCGTCACGGCTGATGTTGCTGTTTTTAAAGATGGGGCACATCTCGCTGAACTTGTCCTTGAGGTGATCCGGCACGCGAATATCTACTTCCACGCACCCAAACAAACGCTCATTTCGCACCTCGCTCAAAATTCGCTCGGGGCTTATCGTTTTCACTTCATCCAACTTTCTTTTTACTTCGGTAGCGATGAATCGCTGCAGTTCACGATTTGTATTCTTCATCTGTCGCCATTCGCACTCCCACATCTCTACCACGTTGTAACCTTTGCTCTTGATATACTCGGTGTTGGCTCTTGTTTCTTCGAGTAGTTCACACATGGGATTCTTGCGCTTTTCGTTAAACTCTTTACCACGATTGAGCGAGCAATCGTGTCCGTGCCAGTAACAACCGTGAAATTGGTAGACGGTTTGTGTCTGTGCGTTGAATCCGTCCACAGGGAGTCTGCGATCACCGATACGCTTCTCGGTGTTGTTGAGTTGATGGCGAATATGGATTCTCTCTTGGTGCGCCACCCATTCCAGCCATTCGATCGCCATACGAACAGACCCTTTTGGTTTGAAGTTATCTTCTGCTAACCTTCTTGTGTAGCTTCCAGTGGGCATGTTCTGCATCACAGCCCACAGGTATAAAGCATTTGCATCATACCCCACGATCTTCTGGCACAGCTTAGCAGCCTGGCCTTTTTCCGCTTCCCTGATTTTCGTTTTGCCAGCTTCGTGGTAGCGATGGAAAATTATACTAGGCCCACCTGTGTTATTGTCCCGGATAAGGTGATACATGTCACTGTTTGCTTGGTCGAAGAGACTGAAATACGTTTGCGGCGACAGGTAAGAGAAGAGATACTTTAAGGTGAGACCGGGAACAGAAATGCCATCTTTAAACATGTCGATCTTTCTCTCTTGCCAGAACTGACTCATTTTCTCTACCGCCTCCAGGAAAGGTACCACATCGAGATTATTGTACCAGACTAAAAATTCTTTAAACGTGGACATCTCGTTTCTTCCCAGACTTGTTGGCAATAGGCGTACTCTTCGTCTGTTATGTTGGCGTTCTTCAGGCTTGAGTAGAAAGCTTCGTGGGGAGGTAATGATGTTTCTTCTAGCTTTTCCAGGTTGTCAAGCCACTCGTACGGGAAATAACCTTTCGTTTGAGGACATTCGTAAGCCTTTAAGAACTGGTCATAACTGAACCCAGGAGCTAAATAGTTGGTAATGTCGAGAAACTTGAGGTGTTCCGTCTTGAGACACATGTGGTTGCTGTTTCTCTTGACGGTGAACTTGATGGAATGATGTTCGATCAGGTACGGGAACAGAAATTCTTTCACAGCATTTAGATCGTACTTGCCAGAATTGAAGCCGAGGACAGGCAGTTCTTGAATGTATGCGTTTAGTTTTTCTTCGAGCTTGTTCAACACTTTATGGTCGCTGGTCTGTTCTTCTCCAAACAGTAAATCTTCGAGCTCTGCTAGCTCTTCTCGTCTCTGCCTCTATTCTTGTCTTACGCCTTGGTCAAGTTCCACGTTGAATCTTCTATAAAATGAAGGATCGTTTTCCGTTACTTGTTCATCTATGAACGCGCGATCTTCCTCGTTCTCCGACTCAATGTCCTCCTCGTCCCCTTCATCGTCACTTGCCATTAAATCAATACCCAGGTTCTCGTCTTCGCTCTCTCCTCCGGTTTCTGTTTCTTGTTCGCTTTCGTTCTCACCACAACCAGACTCTTCATTTCCTTCTTGCAAATCTACGAGCATTTGTGCCAGTCGGTCTTCGTCCGTTTCTCGCGTTTCGGGACCTCTTGCTGTCTTGAGGGCTTCAAACACGGGTGCGTACTGTTCACGTAGCAGAGAAGAGCTCTTGGTACTGATCTCGGTCAGGTACTGTACAAAATCTTCAATCATCTGGTTCGGGTCGCCGTTAGACACAAAACAGTTGGGCGCTTGGTAACCTGGCACGTTACTACACACGCTGACACTCAAAGGCACATGCGATGACTGCCAGGTCAATTTTTCGGTGTTCTTTAATTCTTCAGCTTTTTCTTTAGCGAAGTAACACTCAAAGTCAAAGGTGGCGCGGAACGGGAAGTACCGTGCTTCTTCTGGAACGATAATACCTTCTTCTTCGAGTTCCTGAAAGATGGTTTTGGGTACACGGTAAGCTCCGCCCGGGTACTTGAGGTGTACTTTGCCATCACAGGTCTGCTCGTGTCTTCTTAACTTATTGGAACCTTTCCAGTACTTGCCGCAGCGAGAACAACAGAACGATTTACTGTAGCGGGCGAGATCTTTAATGTACGAAAAGTGGTTTTCGTACAAGTTCAAGTAGAGGGTGCTATCGTAATGGCGGTGTGAGCGGCGAAGTAGAGTAGCTGTTATCTCGGGTGTTTCTTCCTCATCATCTTCTTCGCCGTGGGTTTGCGTTGGAGCGAGACTGTACACTTGAATGTTCAACTCGTATACTTTCTCCAACTCGTCCAATTCGGACAATTTGACACCATGGAACTTCTTTTTCGAGAGTCCAGCGTCTCGGTACTGTTGATAATAGTATTGAGTATCCCGCTCCAGATTCTTAGTGTGACAGCCATTATGAAGTGCCAGGCAGCGAAAGAAACATAGGTTGTCTTCATACGGTTTTCCAGCCCTTATATTACGATCAAGCGGGGTGATACCACTGTTATCCACGATATAACCGGGAAGATATTTTCCTCGTCCGATAGGATGATCGCGGATTTTCGTGATGAACCAGGTCACATTAGTAACCAGATCGACCACCCATTTGGAGTTTGGCCTCTGCTGGCGAACCCACTCCAGGAAATCGATGTTGCTGATTTCTTGAACAGCGCGCTCTAAATCGTCTGGTGTGGAGATCAGGAACGGCTGTTCGAGGACAAGGTTGTTATTCGCGGATGGGTGGTGGTATTGAAGTGCGCCGGTTTCTGTATTTCGCAGAATAAAGCCAAACGAGAAGTTGACTTTAAAAACGGTAGGTTGGTCAGTAAAGATACGACTCAACTGTTCGCGAAGAGCAGTGGGACTGATTGTGGACAGGCGAAAATTATACCAATCTTGAAGTCTGTTACGGCGGCTGAAGCGGGTCCGGATCTGTGACCAGTGTTGTCGGTACATGTCGGTGATATCTGCTTCGCTAGTTGGAACCAGGTTAGTTGGAATCAAAACTGGATCAGTTTGCCAGTTCGAGCTGACAGCGGTGTTTTCAGCGCTTGTTGTGGGGGCTGTTTCTGAAGCGGTACTCGTACTTGCTTGGTCCGACCTCTTTGATCTTTTCGCGGGCGGAGCATCTGATGTTTTCGTGGAGGTACGCTTACTACTGGTCGGTGGTTGTTGCTGATGCGCGGTGTGAATATGAGCGTTATAGGGTGCGTGGTTGTGGAAAGTTTCACCACAGGTTCTACAAGTAAAAGTGCGCTCGGCGGCTCGCTTCTCGTGGGCTTTCATATGGCGGTTAAGAGTGGATTTGTCTGAAAAATGCTTGTCACAGCGGGTGCACTTGTACGGTTTCTCACCGGTATGGATGCGTTGGTGGGTCTTTAGATTATCCAAACGGGAGAACGTTTTACCACACGTGTCGCATTGATGTTCCTTGCGAGGTTTTTTCGCTGGAGGTGGACCACCACTACCCTAAAATATTATTAACTAGTCTTAGCAAAGCTTAACTATAGGATCGATAAATAAGTCCTTATCTTAACGTTACTCGAGTGAAAATCTATCTTCATTTCACGAACAAATAGTCTATCAAGTTGATTTGGGTATAAACAAGATGAAAGCGAGTTGAAATGTTTAAAAAATTCGAGGGAAACCAGCGTTTGTTTTGATTTCAAGGCTCCATCCGCCATTTTGGAGTACCCAGTCTTCGCTCGGTCAAGCATAAAGAGAATATTGTACAACAATGAAACGAGAATTGAGTGTTTGATCAGTCAACGATAAAGGAATTGTGCCTAGATTCTAATTGAAAACGCCTGCTTTTAAAACAAGACTATGAAAACAATTCAGAAAACGCGAATGTGTGAAAACAACTCCGTTGATATAAGTTCCACTTAACATGTCTCTAAAACGTTCAAGTAAACGAGAAAAAATTGACACGAGAATTGAGTAAAATTGACACGAGAATTGGGCTTTTGATCAGACCGCTGATAACTTAATTGGTTCTCTATCAACAAAAGCGAGTGAAATGAAACGAGAATTGAGCTTTTTTTCAGACCACTTGAGCGACTTGATAACTTATTTTCTCCAAAAGACTAGTACGTACAATAAATCAAATCACTTACGGTTTGTAGAGGATTCCAAGTTGGTAGTTGATTCACTTCTCCCAACCACTGAAAATAATAAAAGAACACGAGTCTTTGAACAACATACATCACACGATGGTTGTGAAGGAAATCAGTTCCATGAAATCGGAATACTTACTTCGTCACATAAATTATTTTGCACCTCCGACGGAAAATATGAGTCAGGGTTATGGTTATCCTACAAGAAAACACGACAAAATTAATTTAGAATACATGGACCGCTTACTTTAAGAACGAGTAAACAGAATTGCGTTATTATTTAGAACACATAAAGTATTGAAGTCACTAAGCAACGGAAAATTCACAAATAACAAAGAGTAAACTACTTACAATTTCTAACGAGAGCCGTTCCATGTCCTCGATTTCTTGTAGTTCAGTATTCGTGAACTGTAAAGCAAAAGATATTTCGAGATTAATTAAAGTTAAGAGAAATCCTGTGGGTATTAGACTTGGCCGAAATCTTATTGTGTTTTAACTCATTGAACAAAGAGGTGCTAATTTTTCATGCAAATGTATAGTTCGGTGTTCGCATAATTATGAGTAAAACACCAACTCCGAGACTATTCAGTTAAAACAAATTAACGGCTAAATAAACTCACCGAATCGCTCAGTTCCTCCTCCTCCAAATCAACTTCTACGATACTCACAGATCGCGCGTCGTTATCAGTGGATACCTGTGTTAAGAGAATAACAATGCGATCAAAAGAGAGAATTGATTCTTTAGCGCGGGTTATTTAAAGCAATGTTTGAATGATCTAAGAGTTAAAATCCACGCTCTCAAAAAGTTATAATAAAGTTTAGAAATCAACTAGTACACTTAAAAAGCGTTTCGCTCGCACGTTTGTTTTCTCAGTGGGAATAGTTATGAGTCAGTGAAAGAAAACAATTTTAGAACGGGACTAAAATAATTAAAGTTTATTAAACTAGGAATTGGTTTAAAAAGTTTATAAAATATTTTGAACCGCTTACCGTTTCAAAAATATCCGTTTCATTCACAGCCGGTTCAGACGCCTCGGAAATTGAATGATCCACATAAGTTGGAAGCTGAAAAGAACAGAACCACAACTTAGCCGTGAATCAACGCTAGTAAAAAGCAACAGATCGCAAAAGTCAATTTGAAAGAACAGAACTTACTTCGAGTTCTTGCACAGTCAAATCAGTGAGCCTTGCATAAGCCATCGGGAACCACTCTTCAGGTATTAAGACAGAGTTGGTGAAAAGCTCCCAATCCTGGACAGACAAACAAGCGCTCAAAGCGGCTTGAAAAGCATCCACGTTGGTAAAAAAAGCCATCGTAATAAACGTTTCGAAAATCGAAAAAAGTTTTCAAATTTCCAGCGTCAAGTTGAATGAAGGAATGACGCTCTCGTAAAATCTGCGCTTTTAATTCAAACAGACAATACAAATCTTAAGATCCAATCAGGGAAGGCACAGAGCAGGCGAGTCTGGGCATGTCTATTGTTTTGAAATGGGTGCGGAAGGTAATTATGTACATATCAATGTTTTACCTAGGCACTATCCCTAGTCATTTATTAACACAAAAGGTATAGGCAGTTGATAATACATATTAATAAGTTACCTATACCAAACTACGTCATCACCTAGGCACCTAGGCATCTAGATACCTAGGCACCTAGGCCATCGCGGGGCTTATCTTTGACCATATACTACTACTATAAGGTAAATGTTATATGCAGTAAATAACATTTCCCTGCACAAGTTAAGGGCAAGACGGAAAGCCAGAAAGAATTAACCTATAGAAGAAAAACGTCTTCCAAATCAGCAATTGAAATCCCCAAGGAGTCAACTAATGCTTTTTATTTTTCAAATTACCATGTACATTTACCTTAACTCAGTTGATAAAACCAAACTTTCATGCTTCACTCCCCGCAGCACCACAGTTTTTTTAGAAACTAACCCGTTTATTCTTGAAAGAAAAAATATGTTAGCTTACCCGTCTCCTCCTTGATGTGAGCTTTTTCTCTAATACTCGTTTCTCTGCTGAATCTCGGTTGCTTGGCAAACTGTCCAAATATTGTTGCCTCTTTGTTTCATAGTATCTTGATACAGCTCCTACATATACAATAGCACAAAAAGTTGGCTGTGTGAATTGCATTTTTTTTATTATAGTTTATGAAACTACATTTACATTAAACAGCTGCCTCATCCCCAACTTGTGCTTTAGAATAAACAATTTACTCTCTCGTCTGTTGGGTGTGATGGTCTGAACGATCTCCTAGGTTTAAACCATTTTCAACTTTACTCTCTAACAAAAACACCCAGGACATTAGATGTTCCACATTTACCTTTGAAATTGACTTGTGATGCAATTTTTTCTTTTGTCTTTCTTTTCATTTTTGTGTCTACTGTGCTTGCATGTAAACAATTTCAATTGCTAAAACCCATAGCTGTGACAGTAAAAGGAGTAGCATGAAAGCCAAGGTGCCCGCAACAAGTTGCAATGCCCCATGTGGGATGGCTCATTTTCCCCTTGTCTCAACAGAGTGAATGTCTCCTATCGTTGAGGTTTTTAGCTTGATTTTAAATCCAGCATCTTTTCTCAGGCAAACTTTAAAAGACCTGCAAAAGGTTTTATTTTTACAAACTTAAGCTACTTTTTCGATTTGAATTTAAAGATGCAATCCATTTATAAACAGGCAACTGGAACAAGATCAAAATAACTTACAGTTATAACACTAAAGGTCAATGGTATGAGACCTTCCATCACTTTCTACAGACTAAATTCTAATAATGGGTAGGCTCGGGTACATGTACCTGTGGGCCAAACAATTTCAAAAGAAAAATCTGTACACTGTAAACAATCAACTTTCATGGTCCCAAGGTAGTTACTTATGAAGTTTGTGAATTGTATTGACTTGGCATGACATCAAGATGGCTGGATATACACCCTGTAGGCAGGTACATACCCCTATAATTATGTAACATACACTTTTGCCTTATGCAGTATACTAATAACAAAATGACTTACGCATGATAGTAGACTTTGTATGGTCATTATTCTCTTTTTGAAGTTCCTGGCAAAGAAAACTCCTCACAGTACTATTGTGAGCACTATTGATGCTGAAAAAGGAATTTCATTGCAATAAGAGAGGTATAAACACTGTAACAAGTGTGGTTTAAGCTTATTGTTGTTTATATTCGTTTATCGCAAATTAGTTATTATTATCGCTGGATTCATGCTGTTCTTGCTAGGAAACACATTCGTAACAAAGCATTACATCACTAAGTTTACAGCTGATGGAAGGAGTGAGTGAGTGAGCGAGTTAGTGAATTACATGTAGCCACCGTTACCAATAACCCGTTCATTACACTTGTACGTATGCACGGGTTAAAAAGGAGTCATATAGAGTGGTTGTTAGCCACAATTTATTTCGCCCTTTTTTGTGCGACAATACTTGTAAATATTACTGTCACAGGGCTCGAAATTGCGCCCATATCGGGTGCATTTGTGACTAAGATTTTGCTTTTGTGACTAAAACAATTTGTCGTGATTTTGCAATTGTTTTATGGCCTAGGTAATAAAGGAATTATATTCAACAGTCTTGTGTCTTATTTGTAACTGGTAGTTGTATTTTTTCTGGAAAAATCCTGCGGAATTCACGCTGAATGTTGCGTGACTTAGTCGTCAATTTTATGCTCCATAAATGCGTTTCCAAGAAGTGAATCACAGGCGCACTTTTTCAGACTTTCGTCTCTCATTTTTGGTTGCAATAGTAGTCGTTACATGTAGTTTTTTTGCGACTAAAATTTTCGAACTTGCGACTAAATATTAGGAATTACTCGCAAATTGCGATTGACAATGTTTCTTTAATTTCGAGCCCTGATTGATCTTTTGGTCTGATTGATGGATCTCTTTCACTTTCACAAACCAATCATTACTTTACCAAAAAAGTGCTTTCTAGACTCAAAAACACAATTTGCAAGTCAGTGAAAGACAAAAAAGTTTGACATGCATTGTAAGGTGGTTACCGGTAATGCCCCTAGCCTTTCAATAATAAGCTCTAATTTTCTTGAACTTTTCAAAGATTATACATGTTTAGGTAAATAGCAGTAATCATGACCTAACAAGTGCTATCGCTTTAATTTTAAGTGTTTGTAGTGTATTGCATATACTTACCTTTCACTTCCACGGAACTGGTGTTCAATATCTTGCTTATTATGCAACAAGTGCACATCATTCTAAATTTTAAAACCATTATACAACAAAGAAAAACAATTAGTGTTACAAATACACTTTGAGAGAGGCAATGCACAGTATACTGCCCTACATGTACCTGCCAGTAAAATAATTGACAGGTTTCAGTTTCTGTCATGCAGTTATCGTGTCATGTGAGATAAATGTTTAGTTACTACATGTACAGGTACATGGTTTTGCTTGTTTATCATCACTCCTCAATTGATTTCCAAAGGGAAAATTCAAAATCAAAAGTTGATTTTCCAAGTGAAAAGTCAAAATCGCAAGTTGATTTCCAGAAGTAAAAATTTAAAATCCAATTGGTAGAAGGAAAAAAATTATGAAAAGTACATGTAGAAAGTCGACACTGGCAAATTTTCAGTTTCGAAAACTTAGTTCTCAATCTCAATTTCCACTTTGACCACCCCAGTCTTCTCCACCAAGAAAAAAGGGGAGGAGAGGAGGGAGGAGTTATCAAAAACATGAATTCGCCAGTGTTGACTTTCTACGCTGTACTTTGCAACATCAAATTTCTACCAGTTCTACTTTGTATTTTTACTTTTGAAATTGATTTTCAATTTTGAAGTTTTACTTTTGGAAATAGACTTTTAAGTTTAATTTTTCAGTTTTGGAATCAATTTTCACTTTTGGAATCAACTTTCATCGAAGACATCGAAGACCCCATGTTCAACAGCAAAATAACTTGTTAAATATCAGCACCAATAATTTTCCGAGCCTGTGATAACACTTTACCACGTTGAAACAGCAAACACACAACGATGCACTGAGATTGCACTTTGCAAAATCCAGATGGCAGAGAAAATGGCGGATATCAAACTTCATGTGCGCAAGGAATTGTGGTTGCATAGGATCCTTTAATAGCCACTCTTGGCCACCACAGTAGTCAGACTACAGTCAAACCTCTATTAAGTGGTCACCCTCGGGGAATGGAAAACTGACCGCTTAATATAGAGGTGACCGCTTAAAAGAGGTCAAGTTTACAGTAAATATGGGGAGCGATTTAATTCCGGGGATTTGTTAAGTGACCGCTTAATAGAGGTTTGACTGTATATATGGAGGAAATTCACATTCAAAATTAACCTTGTAAATATCAACGCAGTGACCCTGTGAGATTGGGCCACCTGTGGTAGCCCGTTAGGACACGTGGGACGCGATATGAACAAGAAATATTCCAGCGCATAGGAATAAATAGGGCATGCAAAGATCATGCACAGAATTCAAATTATATTTAAAACGTCCCTAAAACATGCAATCATAAATTTGCACAAACCTTAAGTTGCTTTGGAACGGATCCACGGTGGGAATCGTCCTTCTCCGTCATTTAGGACCGATCGCTCGCGATTGCAGCCTTCACATCAGACAATTCTTTGCATGTATCGTCTAATCGTGCCGCCATCCTTTCCATTTTCCATCATTTTAACTCAAATGATTCAACTGGCTTAAAAGGTGCAACTGGTCCAAATGGACAAACCAACTGAAATGAGTAAACCAGCTTAAATGACTTGACTGGTCTATTATATAAGTGTCCCAGCCCGTTAAAGCGAACCATTTGCCTCAAAGATTCAGCTGCCTCAATATTCTAACCGGTCCAAATGGACAACCTCAAATGAGCAAACCAGCTTAAATTGCTCAACCAGTATTAATGTTTCAATCAGTTAGAGAAGTCAATTTCCCTTAAATGATTAAACTGGCTTAAAAGGTGCAACCAGTCCAAATGGACAAAGCAACTCAAAATGGTCTGTGTGACCGGTTAAAGCAATCCTTTTGCCTCAAATGATTCAACTGGCTCAAATAGTCTAACCGGTCCAAATGGACAAAGCAATTCAAATGAACAAACCAGCTTAAATGACTCAACTGGTCTATGTGACCGGTTAAAGCAATCCTTTTGCCTCAAATGTCTCAATTGGCTCAAATAGTCCAACCGGTCCAAATGGACAACCAACTCATATGAATCAAATGGCTGTAATGGCTCAACTGATCACTTATTGTCCCAACCAGCAAACCAGCTTAAATGACTCAAACTGTATTAATGTCTCAATCAGTTAGAGAAATCTATTTGCCAGAAATACAGTAAAAACCCGCAAGTAAGAACCTGCATTTTCCCAAGTTAGCCTAAACAGGTTCTTACATAAATGGTAATTAGCACAAATTTAGGCTATTTAGGTTCTTAAATAGGTTCTTATTTTCTGAAGGAAAAAAAATTACATTGTATAGCTAATAGAATTTAGTGGTATTCAGCCTATTCCTTATATAAAATCTGCATACCGAGTATTTATGTAATCAAAGGGCTCTTAAAGCCATCTCGTTAATGCGAGAGAATGTAAGGTTAATAAACAACAACAACAACAACAACAACAAGAATTGGAAAAGTTGGGTGCCTTTGATAGGTAAATGTAGTAAAGACGTGATAGGTAATATGTGTAAAGCTGCTAAATGGTTTATTGAAGTTGAAAGATTGAAAATACCTGTAGGTCTAATCGTAGAGTTAGACATTGCAGTCATAGAGGACTTAAGGGCTCTTTTACGAGCCACCAAATCAATAAAAGTCATGAGCAACAAAATAATCACGAGTATGAATGTAAATAATTTTCATGTTAATTTAGCGTATTTGTTCAAAATAGTCTTCATTTTACAGCTGAGGGGAAACTTCAACTTGATTATATTAAGCGAATGAGCCGAGGCCAATTTGGTTGCTACGGGGGGAAATTATGAGGAGGGATGGGGGTGGCAAAACTACTTAGATTCAATCTATCTTTAGAGAGCCCTTTTACTTAGTTAATTTTCTTTGTTTTGTATCAGTCACAGTATTTTAGAAGCAATGACTTGTATGGCATTACAATGGCGATTTTCTTATCAATCGAAATTTGGGAAAGATGTTCGAAGGTTAAAAAATATTTACTATCTTTATTTATTGATATTTAAACAAAACTAAAACATATTGCAACGATTTTCATTTGGGATTAAAATTGATTTACTAGCAATGTTTTTAAACAGCCAATTAATATGTGCAGTGTATATGTGGATGTATGAGACAAAACAAGAACTTTGTGCATGTGAATAAGTTCAGTAAAAAGACTTCAGTAAAAAAGGAATGTTTTATCTAAATACTTCACTAAGGTAGACTATTGTAAAAAAGGCAAATGAAAATATTTTACTTGTCGCTTTTTCCGTCAACTAAAAAATTGTGTACCTTCGGGCAGAATGGTGTCCCTTGTAGGAATAGAGCTGGCGATTAGATTTCGTTTCCTTTTATAGCCGAAGCTGTTTTCAAAACATCTCGGCTTAAAGAAGCCTTGGTAAGAACGACAAGCGACGTGGCCCCGAAAATTGCCGACATGAGACGTTCTGAACAGCGAGAAACGGCTCGATTCCGCTTCAAAAATACGACAAATTACGACAGCGACTTTAGAAGGTTGTGCAATTTACCAATAAAAATTAAACATTATTGACCATATCGTTCATATCAACACCCGACGGCCAACGGTCTGTTTTACATGTAACGATCAATTTGTTATTGAAACGTCTACCAACCTCGTTCCCAAGGCCCCTATCTTCCTCTCTCTTGGATCGGACGTGCAGTTAGAGTACACCCTAGACTCCCGGTAAACACATACATATCCGTGACCTTTGATTTTTGATTTTTTTGGCGCAAATTGGTTTTAACAAGCTTAATAATTTTCCTTCGAGCATTTTTATTTTAAAAAGAGACTTTTCTTTTGATCTTGATGAAAAATTGCACTTTATCAAATAAAGACAAATAAGTGACAGGTCACGCGTGTGGTTTCCGTTCGAATTACACGCACCGGCTCCCCCGACGGTGTCAATTTGCGCGAGGGCAAAAGTAACGACCCTCCCCTCGGGTGAATGTCATTTTGTCTCTGTGACGCGGTCGCTAAGCTTTAGTATTCGAATTTCGTGGTACAGCCGTTTGGATCGCGGACAATGGCGAAGCGAAGATGGCCAGAATCGCTCCAAAACGGAGCCCTTTTAGAGACCGTGAAAGGGAATTTGGAAGCTAGCACGAATCGCACGGGTAGACATTTAACCTGCGGCCTCACTGGTGGCAATTCGGGGAGCTTGAGTTGAATTGTTTAGAATTTATTGGCTTTCGCGTGGCGAGGGTTCGCTCAGAGGTCTCCAGCCTTCCCTTCTTTTATAGTGGATAGTGGGGCGAGTGACAAAAGTTGTAAAAATGCATTTAAACCGGTCAGGATACATCAAGAGACAATAAAGTAAAGGTGAGAAGACTTTAGTGTGTAACATTTTCGATTTTTCTATCGCTTATCAATTCCGTGACAAATCGTATTATTACCTAGTATATTTCATTACTGTGTACTGGCTTCGAGTCACTCACATCACGATTGGTCTGCCTGTGCGATCATCCAATTTAAATTTTTTTTTGTGTGCCACAACGCATCGGATTAATGTTTACGCTTATCCGCGTTTGTAGATCTTTATATATATAAGATATAAACATCTAAGAATTTTACGGAGATTTTAAAGAAGAAAAGAACTGATCCATGACCTATGGTCGCTACAATGTCTGTCATTGATCGATCAGATTCCGTTCACGCATATTCATTGCTATTTTAAGACTTAAATTCAGTCAGGAAGTCAAGACAAAAAAGTGCATATCCTTAGAATTCCTCTATTCGTCAAAGAAAGAATTGAGCAAATATATATTTTTCCAACCTTAATTTAATTTTTAAGACAGTTTTGAGATTCGCTCTTTCCTGTTCTTTATAATCTTCCGGAAACCGGACATTCCACAAAGATAACAAGTATCGCAGAACATTCATAATCCATCGGACAAAATTATCAACAAAAGCCAGAGAAACTTTTGATAACTCAGACGTCAGATGTGGGTGGGCTGAAATATCTGTTTTCCGCTTAGTTGTCAATGCTTGTTAAAGGAAATATTTCACGCAGTTGTGTATGTTGTTATCGATATCGATATGAAATGTTTTGGAAAGTGAAGCGGACATTGATTTTTCTTTTGTGGAGAGTTGAAAAAGAAATGGCTGCATAAGTTAATGTCATACATGAATGGGTTATTTGCGAATATATAGTAGTTCTGTCTTTTTTTATTCGAAAGTCGAGAGCTTTCTATTTCCGGTATCATGTGTTTAATAACTATTAGAGATTAAATGGGTCTGCTTTAAACCTCAAAATATAGTGTTGACAGTGTCTTCTTGACGACCCCCGGGGTCACGACCGCAGTAAAATTTCGTAAAATATTCTATTAAGATCCAAGTCTTATGCGATAGTCATATATTGAAATAGTGGGATCTTGCAATTGTTTTTTAATAGCTCCTCAGAGTTTATTCCGCGTGTAAGTGTAATGTGTTTCTCGGAGCTAGGCAGTATCTCCATTACATCCGGTTTGAAATATTTGAATCTCCAGCATAATAGCTGTACACTCTTTATCAAGTTTCCCGGAAAGTGACATCATGAAACTTAGCGCCCCAATTTCTCAAATTATAAAATTTGTACTAAAGTAATCAAACATGCGGGATTCCTGACCGCAGTATTTTTCAAAACCTTTTTCTGATCTGCCGGAGATACAGGCAAAGGTTGTCCGTCGTTGCATTATTATGCAGTATTACTTTATTTTGTATTAAATTTTCCACCGCAGAAATATACTCGCGCAGAAAAAATTACTTGTTTTAATGATGTATATCGGCTTAACAAGAACTTTTCAACAGTGAATATATTGCTATCATAACTCCGAGGCGACCGGCACAACAGTCATCTGTATTCCCGATTCAACTCCACACACGTCCTCAAAAGAACCAGAGACTGTTATCATAATACTGATACATATTTACAACAACGTACAATAATTCACTCACTAGTTTTCTCGTTGTTTATGCTCATATTGGCGCCAGAACAGCAACCATATAACTAGGAGAACTATAAAAACCTCCGGTCAGGAAGTGAAATTGTTTAATACCGATGCCTTGGATTTTATTTATACTTGACCAGAAATCCGCAAACATTTCCTCCCAGCAGAAATTTAAGGTGTCCCGACGCGCAAAAATTTCCTCCCGCAAAACAAATTCAGTCAAAATTTCCTTGTGCACGGTAGCTAAACTAATAAAACTATGACGTCTTTCCCATACTATTGCATACAAACGCAAAGTTCATGCTATTTTGCTCTGCCATATCGCTCATATTAAAACACAAACTTTCCCGTCCAATAACGTCTCCATTCGTAAAAATAGACCGTGAAATTCTCAAACTACGTTTCCCAAGAAAACGTATTTGACCTATTTTTACCATTCTCGAAAGCAGCTTGAATGGCTTTACGACAAATGATTGAAAATTTTAAATATTGATACGTAACGTGAGATATCGAAACTAAGAATTTTAATATCTTTGCAGTGACGTAATGTGAAATATGACAATTGCTATTACAGTTTCATTATGTAACAGTACGCAAAAGACGCAAAAATTTAAGCCATTGAAGGCTTGCCGCAATTCCATTCAACCGTCATCATTATAAGCCAAAAAATCAACACAACTATGACATGTTTACCATGCCATACCGCTCATATTAACACACAAACTTTCCTGTCCCATTTAACTTTCTTATAACCTCTCCATTAGTAAAATACACCGTGAAATTCTCAAACTACGTTTCCCAAGAAAACGCATTTAACCTATTTTTACCCTTTTAAAGTAGCTATAATGGCTTTACGACAAATGATTGAAACTGATAGGTAACGTGAGATATCGAAATTTAAGAAGAACTAATACCTTTGCGGTAACGTAATGTGAGATATGACAAGTTCATCACAAGTTCTGACATCCCAATACCCTAGGGAAATTAACAATAGGTCCGGGGGTGCTCCCCAAACATTTTAGTGGCAGTATGTGACGCCCTTCTTGAAATCCTAACCGCTTTAACCAACCATATCCTCAATGCCCTAATATAGCTTCTATAAAGAAGGAACAAGAAACCCCCCCGGACAAAAGTCCACAAAATTTTGTTAACAACTTTTGTCCCTTTTTAGTACTCGACTTCGAAATCTCGCTTAATGCGCAAGCGCATTAACGAGATAAAAATGACTTTAATAAGAAAAATTGAAGCACTGATCACAGAACCTAACATTACATACATGTAGTCTTATTTGCCCAAGTGTACTGTACACATTTTTTTATACGGATTTTAGAAAATAAGAACCTGTTTCAAATTTTAGGCTAAAAAGGTTCTTGTATAGAGAGGGTCTAACTGGCAAAGTTTAGCCTAACAGGTTCTTAAAAACTAGGTTCTTACTTGCGGGTTTTTACTGTAGTTCAACTAGCCACTGCAACCGGTCCAAATGGACAAACCAACTCAAATGAGCAAACCAGCTTGCAGAATGGCTCAACGGGTATTAATGTCTCAATCAGTTAGAAATCCGTCTGGCACCAAATGACTCAGCTGACTCATATAGTCCAACCGGTCCAAATGAACAAACAAACTCCAATCATAAGCAAACATAGCATAATGGCTAAACCGAACTCAGAATGTCCCAGCAAGTTAAAATAGCCCCTCTGGAACATCAAATAGTCCAACCGGTCGACCAAATGAACAAACAGATGACTCAAATGGCAGCTTGGGTTGAAATGGTTCCAGTATAATCATGCCCATCGGTCTAGAAAATAGTAATATATTAAAAAAAACCGACAAACGCCGCGTTTACTCACTATGGAAAAACAGAAACCGTAAGGAAAACATAGTTGAAACGTTGAAGGGTTCACTGAAATTTTTCAAATAGATGACAATTGTAGGTAACCGTTGGGTTTTCCCGGTGTTAACGGCTTCAAAATCTACACTTTGAAAAACCTGAGATAAATGCCGCGTTCAACCAGTTAGGAGACCTGCAGCAAACGTTACGTTAAACTAATGCAGGAAAATTGAGGGTAAACGTCTTGTTTTCCAGGTGTTAACCATCAACATTAACCTTGGAAAAACTCAGGTGAACACCGCGTTTTCCCGCTTGAGAAAACAATGTGCCTTCTCTACATCTATCGTTTTCCAAGCGCGGCAAAACGTCGAAGTTACCTCGCGTTTTCCTTGCGTTCGCACCCAAGGAAGGCGAACGGCGAACTCACGAACGTTCATTAAATTGAAATTGGGTAAACGAACGGTGAGATGGTTAATTCTGGATTTTCTTGGTATAGAACTATTCACCGTTCCGTTGCTGGTAAATGGAGTTTACGCCGCGTGTGTACGCGATGCGTAATTCCAATGGAGTGTAAAGAATGCTTAAAAGGTATGCCTTTACGTGATCCGTAGATATACCCTTACGCGTTGCGTGAAGGAGTGTAAAGATACGTAAAGATACATTGACGCCATACTTCTGAATGTAAAGATTCCTAATCCGGACAGAATTCGAAAACACTCGAAATGCCGATGTTCCGGTTATAGCACTGGTCATGATCATGCCTCTCTCGGCGCGCCTTAGCTTATGCACCTTCTTAATGTTGTTACGAACATGTATTTAAGCCTAGAATATTACCGCTTGTTTCACTTTTAACTTGAATGCTAGTTATAAAGTGTCGTTAAGTGCCAGAGTCTGACATTCCTTGACACGCCGCAGGTGACGTACCCGGGCTTTGATTCTGCCGGACACGTCACGACTGAGGTGTCAGTAACATGACACTCTCCAACACGCCACGTTTCATGACACTTCGCGTTCCGATCTTGGATTCGCCAAAAATCATGAAGTATCGTGGACCTCTAAATTCCACGAAACTAATCATTTGACACAGTGTATGCCACAGCTTTCGAAGTATGTGTCAATCTCGGGGAACGAAAAGCTTTAAAAGATGCTTTCAAGTTTTAAATCGATATAAGCTTAAGCTTACTCGGCTACAACGGAATGACGATGCTGCAATGTTGAGAGTGATCACTCCGGTGCTTCGAAAGAAAGAAATCAAGCTTCATGAGCCCCATTTGGGAAAAAAAGCCCTTCAAAGGAACAAATGAGCCCCGTTTGGGGATGATCGAGTCCCGTTTGGGGATTACAAAGCCCGTTGAGGAATTAAATAAGGGCCATGTGGGAAATGTATTTCATGTATTTGAGAGATATAGAAACTCAGCCGCCACTGAAATGAAAACATCTTTCGTCGACCAAACATCTACGAAAGCTGTGGCCTGTTTATATGGAGAAAGTCATACTAGACCCATACTAGAAATACAATTAGTCCCCAGTTTGAAAACCATGTAAGCATCAATCAAATGAAACCTTTCCATGCAATAATCAACATTGATGTAAGAGATTTTATATTTTGTGGGCTTGCTGTGAACATTGTGTAAGTAACACCAGCAGGTATTTCTCCTTCATCTTCACTCCACTGATCTTCAGTCTCAAGAACTTCATCACAATTACTATTGGTTTCAATATTACCACTACTGTTAACATTAAGTGTATTTTGTGACTGTGCATTTTGATTTTCAACAGTACTATCATCTAATATACAGTTGTCACTATATTTTACTCCCCAGTCTTGATTAATTGTTATTCCGTCTTGTCTATACAGACTGCTGTTGCTGATAAGCCAGTTGGCTGCCTGGACAACTTTATGCGGTCTTATGTTGAAACAGTGCTGTGCTTTTGTATTGCAATCTTATCTTTAAATTCACCTTAATTGTCCCTGTTTCAGTGGGTAACCTTAACAAACATATTGACAGTATCAGATAGTTCTGCTGGTACATTTACAATAATGCGTGGGAATGTTTTTTTTTCTTAAGAATTTACTGGGATTCTTTTCTTTTGCCCCATCCCTATCAGTTTTCTAATGGTGCATCTCTTAAATTTATATTATTAATTTTGTTGCAATTCATTGCTTTTTTATAGCATCAGTGATTCAACCGTAAATATAACGTGAAAATAAGTGTAAGATTTTTAAAACAAGTATCTTGCATAAGATGTACATCAAGTTCAGATGTAAGTAATTCTATGACAGTTAATATTGTATAACTCATTCTGTTCCAGTTCTGTTACACTTCATGGATAATCAGTGAAACTAAACACTTCAGTTTGTCTTAATAAAGCATTAATTTTGAATTATTCAACCGTGTCTGCTGGTCCTTTACGTGTTTTCTGCTACATGTGATGTACCATATTTTCTCAATTAAACGCCCCTGGTGTTTATTTCAAACTTGGCCTCGTGGACCCAGCGTTTCTTTGAATCAGCAGTTATTTCTCGGCTGCCATTTTTGAAGGGTTAATTCAAAATGCTATAATAACTGCTGCATACACTAAATACAATTACAACACCACACAATAGATAGCCTACATCACAGACGAACTATAAACCACTGGACTTAACCGGCGATGCAAGCTACACCAGAGATGGTTACACAAATTCACATCATATCAACCTTGCACTAGACACATGTTCGCATTGCGGACCTATTTTTATTTTTTGTGTCACGATTTTGCATGCAAATTTATGCACGCATATTTTAAATTGTACACTTCCGGTTCATTGCTTTTCCACTACACTTCCTGTTTAGTGACTTCCGGCTACTCTCACTTCCGGTAAAAGCGCGTTACTCAAGTGTCACGACAGTCTCCTACAACCCTACTTACATTAGCAATGTTCATGTTTGGTACATATAAGACTTAGAAGAATCATTCCCTTCATTGTGGTACAGCCTTCATTTCCAAAACAATCAATAGTAAACAACGTGGTTTGCAGGAACGATGACTGAATGAAAGGAGTACTCTTCGCCATGTCGGACATCTTGTCATGTTTAAAATATATCATAAAACTACCTTACGCATGCGCATGAGAATAGGCTGCTAGGAGCCTCTTGTTACTTGAATAAAATAGTGGCGTAAACGAAGCAGTCGCTAGATTATCAAAATATTATTGCTAACGGAGGTTTTAGTATAAACAGCGAGCTCCACGCAGCTGACTGAGACAAACTTCAACTCCCTACAAGTTGAATAGCTTATTACCTCATGCGCGAAGCGCTATGAGGTCATAAAATGGGCTTCGTTTTTCTTCATCATTTTTTTTTTTGGTGTCACATTTGTGCATGCAAATTTATTTACGCATATATTATTGCTAACCGGGTCGTCAGGTCACATAAACATTCTACAAAAATGGCTGCCGCGCTCGGCGTGTGCTTTGTTTTCAAAACCATAGTTTTGTCTTGTCGGAGTAATAACACACATCCAAAATATTCAAAATGGAAAGAGAAAGCTTTAAAGAATACTCAGAAGCCGCTGTAGTGGAGAAACAGGAGAGCTTTCTTTAAGCGACGAAATCTTGCTTCGAGGAACTCCATGCGTTTTTCTCAATGCGGGGTGATGTTTCTTTCGAAGAAACGGAGTTTGGAACCGAGGGACTTTATACCATAAAAGAAATTACATTTTTCGGTGAGAATTTATGTTGATATTAATTTGTGGTTGACGTTTTCTTATAGTTTGTGTTCTCGTTTAATAGTTTTGGAGAAATTTTCCATGATATTATGTAAACAAAACAAGACTTGAATTTTATAGTTCTATTAAACTTCACACACGTCGCCTTTATACGCAAAGATGTCTGTGTATTTTTTGCAATTTTGATTTCCAAATCAGTTTCTCGGCAATTTTCAATACTATTTTATTCGGAGTATAAGTCGTACCAGTTATAGACGAAAAAATTAGATGCACCGTTTTGCAAATACGCATTAAATTATATTTCTACAATTGGGCTAAAATGTAGAATACCCGGTCACTTATTTGCATGTCATTGAATATAAATGGTTTCTTTTGTCTTCAAATACCTCGTTCTACCAAACGTTTAGGGATATGCAAATAAGTGGCTGCTAGGTATTCTAAAATCGCTTCTTATAAAAATATAATTTGCAGACGCTACAAGCGCTCCGCGCTGCAATTAGGGTAAAAAAATCTCCAAGCCTTCCGGAAGCAGAAAATCACGGAATTCTGATAATCGTTTAACTCTTTTATTCAAGGGAAAGACATTTTCATTCAAGGAAATATGAGTCGCATTAAAACGTTTTGACCTTTAGAAAAAAATATTTTCGATTTATGGTCATGAAGAAACACCGCGCGATCGGATTACATTTCACACGCGATCGAATTACATTTCCCAGGCACACAAAATTTGCATGAAACGAAGCCTAGAAAAAACTAATGGCAAAATCAAAGCAGTTATTTAAGGAACTAGCTTTATAGAAATATTTCATTTCGATTTGGTCTTGAAATCACAAGGGTTTTTTTTTCCATGATGTCACGCAATATTTATTTTTATAATGTTTCACCAATTTATTGTACTCATCACCACAGTTTTGACATTATAAAAGCAGAAGCTTCTGAATGCTATGACATGTATTTTTTTTTTTCATTACCTGTATATTTTGGGCTTCCAAAAATTAATTGGAAATCCGGTCAGTAGGAGGGGTCTCTGGGCTTGGAAATCCAGGCGGGAGGGGTACCTAGCGGGCCAGGAAATCCGGGTGGAGGGGGGGGGGAAATCTTGCCATCCGTCGGTGGGAGGGGGGGGGTGGATTCTTTCTGGAATAACCCAATTCATTGAATTAACAATTCACGGTTTGGGAAGTATTAGACAAGTGTGGGTTTGATCAGGAATCAATAAATTAAATATTCCATGCGAGTACATGTACAGAAAAATTGGTAGCTTCAATCAACATGTCTTGAGCGATGGTGCAATGTGTGTCACGCAAAATTCGTTGATGGGGGGAGGGGTGCGTGACCCATTAAAATATGGTAAACGGTAAAACTTTCTTACGCAAGCGCATGAGTGTAGGCTACAACAGTAGCCTCTTGTTAATTAAAACCCTGCAAAGACAAAACTAAAATAGCTGGGACCAGCGTGACATAAATAGCTAGACTACGAGCAGTCTCTCTTTCCCAGCGTTAGTCCGTCGAGCGAGAAACTAAAAAACATTAGCGAACGGATAATGGCCGCGCGAAACTGGGGGCGAGGCAGGCGCGCGGGAAAAGAGAGACTACAGACAAAGCCCAAGCGAATGCACTTTCACGGTCGAGTGATTTTTCGGTATCAGATTTACTTCTTTTGACATCCTGTCAATCTACATGTCATCGCAATGCGGGAGATCTACCCGAAACCAAATCCCTTTTAGCGCGAAGAGAGTAAAATGCCGCGAAAGAGATGAGTTCTCCGAACGATTCTCCGAAAAAAGCCACAAGAGGTAGACCGGCCAGCAAAGGAACCTTCTTGCCACGATTTTTGCCGTGTCCGTTGATGTAACTTCAAAAGTTATTCCAGCGCAACACCACGGGAAACCACAACCGACAGACTTGACCTTCAAAGTCCGTTGCATGCGGCTTTTGAAAGGTTTAAAAATTCAGTTTAAACTAAAATCCTCTTTTTTGTAACAAACGGCTAAATGTAGAATACCCGCTCAAAACCTATAGAAGGAGCAAATGGCATTTTATAAACATAAGGGAAGAGTGCCAACCCCATTTTACACTTGAATGACATAGTGGCGTTTAGTGGCGTAAACGAAGCAGTCGCTAGATTATCAAAATTGCCGACGGAGTTTTTAGTATAAACAGCGAGCTCCACGCAACTATAAAGCGTAGCGAATGGAACCTAAACTTACGGTAGCCTTGACTGAGACAAACTTCAACTTTCTACAAGTTGAATAGCTTATTAAGTTACAACTCTGTCTGCTATAAAGCTTGGATCCTGAAAATTAAAATCCTGCAAAGACAAAACTAAAATAGCTGGGCCCAGCGTGACATTAATAGCAGGAAAGACATTCACGGCCAACAGATCATTTCAGATCCTTTCCGGTATTTTAGAGAGAAAAGTTAGAGAAATTTAAACCTTTCCTACATAAAACTCTACAATATTAAAGGCGAAAACAACACACCAACCGCCAGGCAAAAAGGGACGCTAAAATGAGGCGCAAAACCACGGGAAACCGCAACCAACAGACTTGACGCGGCTTTTGAAAGGTTTAAAAACTCAGTCTAAGCAAAAATCCTCCTTAACCAACGGCTAAATGTAGAATACCCGTTCAAAACCTATAGAAGGAACAAATGGCATTTAAAACATGAGGTAAGAGTCGTGCAGGCCTGCCAATCCCATTTTACACCATGTGAGATTCGTCAACAACCACCATTTGGATATCCGGCCTTGTGTTTTCTGATTCAACAAATTTTGAAATTCCTCCGATAAACAGGCCTCAGCACAACAAAATATAAATCTAAAATTCCCTTCAGAGATGGCTTTCGTGCAATCTGCGTCGTTCTCCTTCAAATGGATGGCAGGAAGGCTAAGTTCAGTTAATTCGTTGACTGGTTCGACCACGATGTTGTTGAGCGGCGAAATCACAAGAACACTCGCTTTCGGGTTCGAAGAGAGTTTTCTTTGGCAAAACGATTGATACATAAGGCTCTTTCCGAACCCAGTAGGCAAAATAGGGAGGACATCGCATCCTTCGATAAGAGCTTCAAGCGCTTCGATCTGCTCTGGTTTCAACGCTGGTTTGAACTATGGGAAATCGAGATAAACATTCCTGGAGCTTGTCAGCCATGACATTGATCTCGAGTGTTGACAACTCGTCACCGCGGCGTTACGCTTGTTGACAGATCTTCGATAAAGAACCAATCAGACTTTTGAATTGTGAGAGCACCGCGTAAGTCAAACGCTTAGGCTTTGTCTGTAGTCTCTCTTTTCCCGCGCGCCTGCCTCGCCCCCAGTTTCGCGCGGCCATTATCCGTTCGCTAATGTTTTTTCGTTTCTCGCTCGACGGATTAACGCTGGGAAAGAGAGACTGCTCGTAGTCTATAAATAGCAGGAAAGACATTCACGGCCAACAGATCATTTCAGATCCTGTCATGTCCGGTATTTCAGAGAGAAAATCTGCATGCCAATATTAATGGCGAAAACAGCATACCAACCGCCAGGCAAAAAGACGCTAAAATGAGGTCAAAATCTACAAGCGCAAAACCACGGGAAACCGCAACCAACAGACTTGACGCGGCTTTTGAAAGGTTAAAAAACTCAGTTTACACTTAAATCCTCCTTAACAAACGGCTAAATGTAGAATACCCGTTCAAAACATATAGAAGGAGCAAATGGCATTAAAAACATGAGGTAAGAGTCGTGCAGGCCTAGAGAATGTAGCAGAACCAGTTACCTCAGCAGTGATTACCCCTTCGTGTTCAATGAAGTATCAGGCAAATCTTGAAATGTACTTCGGAGGGTGGCCAACAATTTTCTCTTCTCGATAAACATCTCGGAAAAAATACGACGGAATTCCGAGTTGGTGACTGCTGAAGGTTTTTTTGTCAAAACAGCGTACATATCGTACATATTTTTAGGCTCTTGAAAGCAATCAGTTTCTCTTTGACTTCAGGCTTCCGGATTGCTGAGAAAACATGATATCCACGAATGCAAGCATTGATGGTAAACGAATGCATGGCACACTCAGTGATTCGCGTACGTGTAAGTCACATCGCTACGCCGGTGTTAGGCCCCGTGTCAGGTTACCGTTACTGGGCAGATTTTTACACCTTGAAATACCGTACAATAGGACTTCCGTTGTGGCCGGTACCTTTTGACTGAGGCCCAGCGAAGCAAATCAATTTCCCTCCATCAATCGTACGGCGATATGTCAATCCGTGATTTCTTTCAAAGGACATAACTGGAATCGCGGGCGAAAACTACTGATCGGAGTCCTCGATAAAGAAGGGATGAGCTACATTTACAACTTACGTGAAGTCGGAGCTTTCGTCAGCAGCAAAGGGTATAGAGCGTATGCACTCACGTGGCAAGCAGCTATGCAAATTTATTGGAACAAAAGAAAGTGTTAACATAAGAAAAGCGTTCAAATCCCACCGGATTGTTTTGGTACACCAACATGGCCGCCGTTCTATTGTTTTGGTACACCAATATGGCCGCCGTGACGTCATGTGCATACGCTCTATAGTTAAAGCAAGAAACAAAGACTTGCTGGACGAGAATGGAGGCCATGTAACCCTCGGCAGAGGATGGGTGAAATCCTTGTTTAAGAGGATGAATTTCGTCCGTAGAAAGAAAACAACTGCTGCGAAGCCAAAGATGATCGGGGAAGTAAAAGATCAGCTTCAACGGGATTACCTCAGAAACATCTATACGGTCCAGCAGTCTGTTAAAGCCCCTCCAGAGCTCCTAATCAATGTTGATCAGACACCAATCAAAATGGTCCCAGTGTCCGATTACACTATGAACGAGAAAAGCGGATCAACTGTATCAGTCATTGGACGGGACGACAAGAAAATGTTCACAGCTGTCTTCTCAAAGTGGGCGGCACGGTGGTCTAGTGGTTAGCGCGTCGGACTTTCAACCTGAAGGTCGGTGGTTCGAAGCCTGGTCTCTGCCGTCGTGTTGTTTCCTTAGACAAGAAACTTTACTCCACACTGTCTCTCTCCATCCAGGTGTATAAATGGCGACAAAATGCTGGGGGTAACCCTGCGATGGACTAGCATCCCATCCAGGGGGGAGTAGCAATATTCCTAGTTTCTTCATGCTACAGAAACCGGGTTAAGCTCCGGCCGTGTGGGCCATCGTGGCCCGTGTGCGACTTTACCTTTACTTTACTGTCTTCTCAGAGACAACGAGTGGGACCTTCCTGCCAATGCAACTCATTTATGGCGGAAAGACCGAGAGATGTCACCCTAAAATGGATTTTCCAGAAGGGTTTCACGTAACCCACAACTCCAACCACCGGTCTAACACAGAAACGACCAAAGATTTGGTAACGAAAATCATCGCGCCGTATGTAGAGAACGTAAAGAGGGAGATGGGATTGCAAAGTTCACAGAAGGCGATCGTAATCTGGGATACCTTTAAGGGACAAAACAACGGCGAAATCCGCACACCGATATAGTATACGGGGACAAATGTGTATGTTTTCACTCTTTCCATCATCTGTAAACTTTTTTAATTCCCCAGTGTATTACGTGTCAAAAGATGATTGCTGTAATTGAATAAATCTTTTTAATTCCCCAGTGTGTTACGTCATTCAGTTGTCTAGACAGTCTCATTTCACACAATGCATATTTATGCCACGCTAAGATGCTTTGGTCGTTTTAAATCTGTTTTACTCTTCAATTCTTTTACTTCAAACTCTGCATGAAAAACTAAAACCGATCTGTTGACGTGACCTTACGTGGTTTCGTTATACGAGATGGCTCTTAAAGCCCTTTGATAAAAGTTATTTTTTAACAGGGCTCTACTGAAAACCGCTTTACGCGGATACGGTGGTGTACGTAGGCACCCACCTGCTTAAAGATTTATAATAATTATTATTAACCAAGCTAAGGTTAATTATGTTCTGTGTAGTTAAAGGCTTGTTTTCCTATTGATTTCTAAACGTTTCCAACCGCTTTTGAAATCAGTTGAACAGATTAGCGTTTTAACCAAAAGCAGTTGAAAACATGTTCTATAGGGACACTCCTTACTCAGATCGAGTGTTGATAAGTTAGTAATATTCATTTGACAATTTCATCTGCATCTAAGGTTCTCCTCTTTATTTTGCTTCAACAGATTCTCAGAGCTCAACGCAAACAGAAGACCTAATGTATCCATCCACCGGCCAAAAGTCTGAGCGGACTGAAGACATGACTGAGCACCATACAGGTACTCTCTAACAAATAATCAGTGTTGTCAATATTGACCCATTCAGGCCTTGCACCACTTCCTTGAGGACTAATTATCTATTTTTTTTTTTTGTTTAATTTCAATTCAAAATGTATGAATATGACTCCGAGCATAAATTTGGCCATATCACATTTTTGTAAAATAGTACGTTAGTGCGTTAGAATTCCTAAAAAAAAACAAGCAGTATACAAAAGGAACAACGTTACGGTTTTGATGTCTTCATGATATCTTCGTCACGTTCAATGGTTTGAGAAGCTATATCAAACACTCGAAAGGGTGTTTCATTAGGCATCCAAACTCCTCGAAGGTGGTTAAAAAACTTGGCTGCACCTCCGGTTTCAACCGGTACCCACTTCTCTGTGTTCGGATATCTACGAAGTCGACATTGGATACCGATGGAACACCTTTCGAATGTTAGCTATAAGTTCTCAAACGGATGATTAAATACAGAGAAAAGGAAGGAATGAAATCACCAGAATATTTTCTTTGTTCAAACTTGATGAATTGTTAATGAGTTTGAGAACTAATTTTTGAATCACGAGGAAGAATGTTTCATAAGGTATCTCAACACCTCGTAATCATCTAAGAAAACTCGGCTGCGCCTCGTGTTTTTCAACCCACTTCGCGGTGTTTGTTTTCCATCTAATAAGTTATTCAAAATCTATATATATTATATAATTTAAAATTGCTATATTAACTAATTGCTGCGGAACGAGCGCAGCGAGTGAGCAGCAACATTTTCAGGATTTAAAAGAAATATATGAGAAAAATATAAGCTACGAAAAATCTCGATTTGATCACTTTTTACCAGAATTCACTGCGCCACGAACACATTTTGGGCCAGAATGCACTGCGCCACGAACAATAGCCCCGCTTGCTGCTTCAAGCTGTTGGCTGCGAGATTTGTAATATTTTGGTCCAACATGTCCCAGTCGAAATCTGAACTCAAGTGTCGAAGACTACCGCGAGTTGAGCGAGGACTGTGAGGCATGGCGATAGGACCGTTGGATAGCAAAGATTTTAGAAGATTGTACGGAATAAAAGACAAATTTATTTTGAAATCACTCCGACAGCGGTCGATGTGACTGAACTGAGCTGAGCGCGTGGAGACGCGAACTCGATACGGCTAGCTAGTAACACAACATACTCATTATCAATAATTCACCTAAATTTTCACACCTTCCACGTGGTGAACGCGTCCTGTGCTCAACAATATTCTACAGACATTGCAAGAACTTGATGCGTGAATTACAAAACAAAATTAGTCTTAATATCAGCTGGAGTTTTCGTCGATTCATCCCGGTTACATTTGCTTTGCTTCCCCTCAAAAAACGAAAGAGAAAATTCTGTAATACAAACAAGACGACAAAACAGCATCTTTACAACAAATTTACCGCAGCAATTACTATCTTTTGGATACACTAGTATAACTTATATATACTATACAGGGGTTCTGACAGGGTGCGCGGATGCGGGACCGCACAATTCGGTCAAACCCGCACAATTCCGCACAATTCCTAAAAATCCGCACAATACTGAAATATTTGCTTAAACTTTTAATTAAATCAGGTATTTCTATTGATTACTAAGATTTCGACAAACGTTTTAGGCTATTTTCAGCCCATTTTCCTTCCAAACAATCGAGAAATCCCTCGCTTTCCTCGAACAGCTCGAGCGGATCGATATAAAAACAACAAGGCGTTCTCTTCGCGCCGTCCTGGGAACTAGTCTCAAATTTACTTCTATCCGACTTTCAACCGAATTTTTCGCGTAGCTTTTTAGTTGTCGTTTTCCAGACATTATGTTGTTTTTCTTAGCAGCCTGTTGATATTTTTCGAGCTCTTTCGCTTCCTCTTTCAGTTTAATATGTCGGGGACCGAAAAAGAAACACCGAAGAAATGTACCGTTGCGCCGAAATGAATATCACTGTCTGAGTTATTTTCGCAAAGAACTGATCAAGTTTGCGAATCGACAGACAAACTATTAAAGCGCTGGAACTTCAGATTGATTGGAGAAAATTATTAAGTTCTGATCAGAATACTGGATTTGATTTTTTCAATCAAGTGAAAGACGTTTTCATTCAGGAAAATTCAAAACAAACATGCTACATGTATCAAATTACATTTAGCACGCATATTTGCATACATCTCGGGGTTGTGTTTTTGCGGCAAACTTTCAAAGAAATTGTGTGAACTTTCACTGGAAATTATTCACACTACATAGCATGTACGGATTTTTCATAAAGGAACTCAATCAGATCGGAAACATTTTATTTTGAGGTGGTATTTCGGTTTTACCCGATCGAGTTCATCGTGTCACGCGATGTGATTTTGTTGAGACAAATAAACTTTGGTGAAGAAAAACAGCCGCAAATTGGCGATTGCTGGGTACATTTGAATCCCCAAAGTAAAACATCTATTTGTATTTTTCATTTATACAGAAATTCCTACCTGTCATATTTTTCTGGCCTGGCTAGAACACTGGTAATTGAATATTTGGTTGGTCACAGGATTGCACAATCCCGCACAATTTCCCGTACAATCGAAGTTATTTCCCGCACAATTTGCCCCAAAACTCCCACACAATTTTAATTTTTTTCCCGCACCCTGTCAGAATCCCTGAAGTCTATACTAACTTATACTAACGATAACAGAAGGAGAGGAAAAATCGGGTATAATAATAGTGATACATTCTTCTGAGCCGATCATTAATAGCCCCTTTGTGTAGGAGGATATCGTACTGTTTCTGGTAGAAGTAACAAGCTATGAATTTAGTCTAAAGGGCCGTTTATACCAAAGAAAAGAAAATTCACATCATCAATAAAATTTGGAACGGTTCTGGCAATTTATGTTAATTTACGACACTCTTACCCAAGCTTTATCTATGCCGTTAGAATACCAGAGGCGGCTTTGGTCGCGTAAAACTTGAGTGAGTATCCCTTACATGAAAATGAAAATGAATTATCGAAACAGTTTTTTTTTTTCATGCCTTTTTTTTATACTGAGCCTGAGGTGTCTATCCCTACTGATACAAATTTTGTAAAATGTGTTAACAAAACAGAAAAGTACAGTATACCGGGCCTTTTATTTATTTAATGCTTCTTACCTACACAGTGGTTCCTTCAGAGATAAATTTACGTGAATCCTTGGCCTTGGAAGCCTACAACAAGGCCCTCACTGAAGGAAAGGCTTGTATCAAAAGGGTGCCAGTCATGTTGATTGGACAGGACCACTCTGGAAAGACAAGCCTCAAGAATTCTTTAAAGAGAAAACCCTTCAATAAGGATGAAGAAAGCACTGTGGGCGTAGATGTTGATCCCGCATATTTCAAAGTCTCAAATGAGGTTTGGAGGCCGGAAGAGAACGATCAAGCGAAAAATTACATAGATGCTACTTCCTTTGAGCACCACGCCGCTCGTTTAGTCGCTGACAAATTGAAGGAAGAAAAGAGGGATGCAAAGTCTATACGATCTGAAAACAGCGAATTTAAGAAGGAGTCATCTTTAGATGCGCCTAGTTCCAGTAGCAATAACGCAGCTGAAATACGTGTGGAAAGTGCACCATCTAGTGAGACAGCAAGGGATGCCACAGAATCTATTCACACATCAAAAGATCCAAAAGTCGATGCCAGAGAACGCGTTCCAGAAACCTCCTCTGACCCAAGTCAGAAGATGAAAGAACACTCGCCGCTCCTCGCCAAAATACCAGACGAGATAGAAATTTTGATTGAAAAATTAGCAAAAGAAGTCGAGAAATTGCCAGGTGATGAAGAAGAAATATATTCAATTTTATGGGATTTTGGTGGACAATCGGTCTACTATACAACCCATCCACTTTTCATTACTCCCAGAGGAATGTACCTTTTGGTTTATGATCTCAGCCGCGATCCTTACGCCTTAGCTGAGCCCGTTGTGAAGCAAGGAAAGTACCAGGAAATTTTAGAGAACCATGGCGCAAAATCTAATCTGGACTATCTTAATTTTTGGATGACATCCATTGCTTCTATAGCTAGTCAAGATGAAGATCAGCATGTACGTTCAGGTGGAGTGCAAGTAAATACACCTCCTGTGTTCCTAGTTTGCACTCATGCCGATAAACCTTATGGTGGGGCAAATCCACTTGCTCTTGCTCGTAAGGTATTTGGTTTTCTACAGACCAAACCCTATAGAAACCAGTTGTATAACGATGTGTTTGTTGTGGATAACACAAAGTCGGGTACCGAATCTGAGTGTCCAGAGGTTATTCGCTTGCGAGAAAACGTACTTGCTGTTGCTAAGGAGCTGCCACAGATGAAAGAATCCATCCCGATCAAGTGGTTAAAGTACGAAAAGGCTCTACGCGTCACAGCGAAAGAGGGGAATAAGTGGATTTCTTTCGAAATTGCAAAACGAATTGCATCGAAAGTGTGCCAAATTGATGATGATAAAGAACTTTCGACATTGCTAGACTTTCTTCATGGTCAAAGAATTTTGATTCATTTTGATGACACTTCAGTGTTGAACAATTTGGTTGTCTTGGACCCTCAGTGGTTGGTGGATGTGTTTAAAAAGGTGATCACTGTTAAGCCTTGTCACCAACAAGAAAAAGAATTTGAAGAATTGTGGTCGAGGCTCGAGTGTAAAGGAATCCTAGAGCAAAAACTGTTAGAACATGTGTGGGGTCCTCTATTTGACCAGCAAGAGACGTCCGCGAGCCTTATTGGAATTATGGAGAAATTCAGCTTGCTTTGCCCTTGGTCTTCATCAGATGCTTCATGTGGCAAGCAGTACCTGGTGCCATCGATGTTGATGACGCATCCACCGCAGGATATAATTAAGCTGGTTGCCTCTGCACGAATTCCTTCTCTTTTCCTTAAGTTTGAATCTGGACAAATCCCTCCAGGCTTATTTCCCCGACTCGTGTTGCAGTTCTTTCAATGGGGCCAAGGGAAATTTTGGAGCTCAGAGAATCCTCAGTTGTACCACAATGTTGCCCGATTCTACACTTCTGGAGACGAAGACTGCTCTGTAGTCCTTCTGTGTCATTCTTCGTCCATTGAGGTAGTCGTTCATAGAGGAAATCTCAGTGATGGCCTGGAAGAAAGTTTACAATCCAAGATGAACATTTCTGCAAATACCCACTATGATGCATTTGAAGTGGCCTGTTCTCGATCTGTGCGTAGGCAGCTGGGATTGATGCTTGAGTGCATGCGTAAGGAGTTTTGTTGGTTGAAGAATATGACATATGAAGTAGCTGTCATGTGTCCGGTCTGTTGCCAAGGAGGTGTACGTAACTACTGTTGCACTCATCACAAGCAGTTTTGTGAGCAAGAGGAGTGTCTCCACTTCTGGACTGAATCCGACTTGCGCAGTTCGAAGCAGTTCATCAGGTGCCGCAAGTGTGTTGCTGCCCAGAGTGACAAAGTTTACGTCAAACGTTCTGCACCTTGGATTGAAACTTCAGATGAACAGGTAAAGACACTTCAACTACCGTGCGTCAATTAATTGTATCTTCAACTATTGATAGGGATTTCTGTGATAGAGCGGTTTTCAATTGAGTGTCGAAAGTGATTTTGAGATTTCTACGCTTTGCGTTTGGTTAGAAGTCTCACGCCACTTCATTAACCAATCAGAAGTAAAACAAAACCAATCGTGACACACACGCGTTTTCCCGCGCTTGGCACCGGTGACGCAAATTCCCCTTTCGTAAACGGTCACCACCATTTTAACGACACACCAATTATCGAATTTTCTTTCTATTAGAAAAAGAAAAATGCAATTAATAACCTAGAATCCAACTCGGAACCTCGTGCATGCTAACATCCCTCCTTCACCACTTCGCCACTGGTTTTATCCGGCAAACCCAAGAAAAATTTAGTTTTCTTAATGATACATCTATAACGGGTGACCCTATCCCTAAATCTAACCTAATCGCTAATCTAGCTTTGATCTAGTTATCGCTTTACCTGGGCCCACTTTTATCTATCTAGGGAAATCAGCGCCGGCGACATATATTTGCTTCGAACTCTGATTGGTTCATTGGATTGTCCGCCTCTGATGTGATTGGCCAGAGTAAATGCTTTGGTTTTGGTTTTATGACAGTTGTGACTACGTGGTATAAGCTAGTTCACCGGATCGAATCAAAACTGTAGGAATAAATCGGAACCATATTAGTTTCATTCCTTATAGATTGTTTTCACTTGACAACCGTTGCTACGCCGCCATATCGGTGGACCAAAGTGTAAACAAACCCGAGTCGCGTCCTCTTGTTACGAAAAATTGCCTTGCGTGACTTGCGTGACATTCTGGAAGTTTCTTGAACGTTCTTGTTTACATTTTTTTAGCACCTTGCGTATGCTGCTATAAATTGTTATATTTTGTAATACTACTATAATTAGACTATTTAGAAGGTTCTAGAATTTTGTATCGAAAAGTATATAAATAGGCGAGCATTAGCTTAAAGTTTACAGTGCGACCACACGAACCGAGGCCACCCAGACAAATTTTGTGACAAATTGAAATTAGCTTATCACAAGTCAAGATCTAGACAATGATATAGCGCAAAATTATACTTGACCAAATTCTGAACTGTGAGATGTGTTGCGAACCTTTGATATCCATAAATTCTTCATTACCCAAATGATAACAATGAAGAATTGTCACGTTTATATAAATCAAGCTGGAAAATTTTATAGAAACGTCTGGGTTGGCCAGAATCAAAGCCAGTAGTAAAGAAATTTTGAACAATCGAAAGTAAACGTGACGGCCGCTCATTTCATGCAAACCGGGCGCCGCGAGCGGTTCGCAGTTTCGGCGATTACTAAACAGAGCTGACAACAAAAGATTGTTTTCATGTTTCGAAGACGTTTTTATGTACATTCAAGCGGTAATTTCTAACTTTCTCTTCGGTTCCATTTCAATATTTGAGAGCGATTCTTCATACATCTGAGAGTTTTGATTTGTTATTTTTTTCACTCTCCCCTGGCACCTTGTGTCTCGAGAAAATCACAATTTTAGTATAGATTAGGACTTCAAAGCTTTAACCCGGCTTGTACATGTATAGTAGGGAACACAGACACGACAAAGGGATTTTATATAAAGTAACGTGAACATTCTGTATAAAAACTAAAATACCCGCTTTCTACGGTGGCCCACAAGGGTCACTACGCATTATCTCACAACATATTTCGAATTATTAAGTACGCATTTCAAATTATGCACAACACATTCCAAATTCCTCGAAACACATTCCAAATTCTTCGAAACACATTTTAAATTCACTACAAATTCTGAAATCTTCACAACACATTTCAAAATCTTCACAACACATTTCAAAATCTTCGCAACACATTTCGAAATCTTCACAACACATTCGCCCCAGGAGCTCAAGTGTTGGCAGAGAAAAAGGAACGGTTACGCAGCTCTTCCTTCTTCCTTCGACGCCATGTTTTGTTCCACGTGTGGACAACAACTACAAGAAAGTTTTGTTTTTTGCCCGAAATGTGGGTTGGAGCTTGCCGCAAATGTCGCCCAAGAAAGATGCGACGTTGACAGCCAGAAAAATATCATCGAAACATACTTTTTGGCTGGTTTTGAGTACGACACTATTGTTAGCTTCCTTGAAAGGTTCCACGGTATTCACATTTCGCTGTCAACATTAAAACGGAGACTAAGGGACTACGGGTTAAAGAGGAGAAACTCGGCAGATCTGAACCAGAACGAGGTGAGAACGGTGATCAGAGAAGAACTGGATGGCCCAAGCTGCATATCTGGGTACCGGGCTATGTGGCATACACTTCGCCTCAAATATGGTCTTTGTATTTCCAGAAGTACAGTGCAAAGTCTATTGAAGGAACTGGACCCCGTCGGCACAGAAGAACGTAGAAAACATCGTCTAAAGAGAAGAACCTATTCCTCAAGCGGGCCCAACGAGTGCTGGCACGTTGATGGATACGATAAACTTAAACCATTTGGATTCCCCATTCATGGGGCTGTCGATGGATACAGCCGCAGGGTTTTGTGATTAAAAGTCACGCCCAGCAATAATAACCCATCTATTGTAGGGAACTTTTTTCTTGATTGTGTCAGTGAGCTTGAAGGCTGTCCGAAGCTTCTCAGGACAGATCCAGGAACGGAAAACGTAGTAATGGCAACCATGCAGTGTCTTTTGAGAGCAAATGGCAATGATGAATTTGCTGGAGAGAAGGCTCACAGATATGGTTCCTCGACAGGAAATCAAAGAGTTGAATGTTGGTGGTCGCATTTAAAAAAATCTCGTACAACATGGTGGATTAATTTCTTCAAAGACCTGGTAGACAGAGGGGTCTTTTTACCAGGAAATATATACCACAATGAATGTATCTGGTTTTGTTTTAATGAGCTTCTGCAGCATGACCTGGATTTTGTTGTGTTGCATTGGAACACACACTATATCCGACAATCCAGGCATGATACTGTGCCTGGTCGACCAGATGAACTATTCTTTTTACCTGAGAGGTCTGGTGGAGAGAATCACTTACAGCACACCACACAGCAACAATTAGAAGAAGTGAGAAATTCTGCAGATCTGGGACCCATTGACAATGACAATGACAATGACTATCAACAATATTATCAGTATGTCTGTGAACAGGAACAAATTGCACAACCTAAAACATGGAAAGAAGCACTGACATTGTTCCAACATCTTCTCACTCTTGAGAGTTAGAACAGACAGAAAACTATGCAGAACTTTAAAATAACACAGGGTTTATTAAGGGCCTGTTTATATGAGCCTGGCCAGCTCGGTTTGCCGGGACAGCCCGCATTGCTGGGTGTCTCGGCATCTCCCAGATTTTCTGTAAAATTTACCATTGAGTTTATACGAGCTGCCAGTCTGGCCCGCTTCCCAAGATCTCAGTTGTTGTAGGCGAGATCTTGGTTGCCGAGACGGGACGATTTTCCATATAAACACGCCATCCCGCCTTGCCGGGATGAAAAGGCCATGATTGTGCAAGTAAGAGTAGATAAAAACTCATTCTGGCTAAGCGGTCTGGTCATATATAAAGACCTTTTGTTATTCCAGTAAGGCGGGCTGGCTTGGCAAACATGGCTGGCCCGGCTCATATAAACAGACTTGTATTATCATCGTGGCAAACAGGGCTGCCTTGGCAAAGCGGGCTGGCCCAGCTCATATAAACAGGCCCTAAGTCATGTCATGTTGTTTAAAGGTTGGTTTATGTCTTAGTTATGAAGGGATAACTGAATGAATAGGGAAAACTGCCCCCCCCCCCACCCCCCCGGGCCTTTCTGTTGCAACAGTATCCATTTTACTGCAATAGGTAAACAAAGATTGGCTCACGGGCTGCAACTGGTGGCACAGAAAAAAGTCAAATTTCCTAATGCCGACCTTGCACTTTGCTTGCACAGTTTGGAGTGTTTTCTGTTAAACCAGACAAGCCAAAAAATGTACACAACAATCAATGTTTTCTTAGAAAAACAATCATAAAAATATAAATTCTTTGATATATGCTATATAAGATTTCTTTCATAATAAGAGTGATTTCTTTTCTTTATTGAAAACATGTCACTTCTAGCTTTAATTTAAATGGATCAATCTAGCCATTTAAATCCTCCATGTTAATTTCTGTGATCTAAACAACAAAAAAATGTCCATGTACTTTTTCTATGTTATAAATCATGGAAATATAAATGTAACGAGTGTAAATATCTAACTCAAGTACTGTAACATATAAAAGATGTAAGAAAAATATCCATGTCACACCAATGAAAGGGTTAGCATATGGTTGCTATTGTTAAGAACACGTACTCTTTAGTAATATGCAATAGGTAAAATCTCTCTGTACGAGTTTAATGGACAACTTTAAATATTGCTTACTAATTTTTATTGGTGGTTACGGATATCTTCTGGTACCTACTGGTAAGTTATCAATATCCAAGAACAATAACTATTTTGCAATCAAAAGAACAATGAACCTTTAACTAAGGATCCACCCATAACAAGTATGCAACATGATTTATCATTGAAATGTATCAAACACAAATCAATTAAGCACTATTTGTACATGAAAACTTATAATTTCAAGATCCAAAGAGCAATTCCAAAAATACCAGCTGGAAAATAATTGTGCTTGCATGCATGGGAAGTTTTTAATACTGCTGAATGAAGTTGGTCAGAATAGCAATCTTTTATTCCTTGGGGATGACTTGCAGAGAGGGATAACAAGTTAGACATTTGAAAAAATCTTCAGTCAAGCCAGAGAAGTGTGAGAGAACAACTCCCTGGTCGTGCCAAAGGGGGCGAGAATATAACTGGTCGTCATTTATTATTTTTTTCTGAAATTGTCCATTGGAATATATTACCTCTTCAGCTACTCTGTAAATAGCCTACCTTAGCTTACATGATGAAAACATGATATCATCGGGATACATGTCTTTTGTCTTTCTCATATTATTTTTCATCCACGTTAACAATTCCCAAAAGACCATGTTGATATCACATGATTTGAATTGGTTATTCACATACAAAGCAGAGGTCTATA
>JAJGOT010000488.1:200000-350000 GCA_022457155.1 Cladopsammia gracilis
TCAAGTATAATTATGCGCTATTTTATTTTCTAGATCTTGACTTGTGATTGGCTAATTTCAAAATTTGTCTCAAAATTTGTCTGGGTGGCCTCGGTTCGTGTGGTCGCACTGTAACTAGTTTTTTCACAAGCTGAGAAAGTTTGGCAGATCGGAGGCCGTGATTATTCAAGTGTGACTGAAGTCGTGTATATTCAAGTTGGCAGAGGCCGTGTTTGTTTATCAAGTTCAGAGTGGTGAGTTGTTGTAGAGTTTTACAGTTGTGAAGGCTACGTTCATTTGGAATAAATCTTCTTGTTGCTGTTCCGACAACCCTGAGTTCTGTTTGCTACTTCTGTCTGCGAGCTACCATTCCTCTCATCGATCACTCGTAACACCTCTTCATTATACGGGTGTTGTGATTAATTGAAGGGCCGAGAGCATAACCAGCCTATGTGACTTTTTTAATTTTTTCTCGCTCAGATTTGCCTCATTTTATCGTACAACGAATAATATCATAAACCCTTGTCGAATTTGCCAAAACCCTAAGGAATTTGACCAATTTCACCTGAAAAAAGCAGAGTTCTGGCCCTCCAGTGCTTTGACTGTTCATTCAGAGCGCAATTGCGAAGCCATTTCAAAGCAGTTTGGCCGTGAGAATACGCGACTGCAATACTTCTGACCAGTGCCAACAACCTGAACGAAAATACCGTTATTTACGCACGCCTGGCTTGCTTATCTATCGTGAGCTCACTACGGCAACACATTGTCTCTGTATAGTAGCGTGTGTGTAAGCCAACGTGTTTGAGGTCCATCCGGTGATTGAAAGACATCATTAAGTCCCGAAGTCTCTAGCACCTCTCAAAGAAACGAGTAGTGTTTGTTGTCCTTCCTTGTGTCTGAAGCGCCATTTAGCGGGGTGTTACGAAAACTAAGACCCTCGAAAACTAAGACCTAAGACCCATCTTAGTTTTCGTGATCACGAAAACTAAGACCCACGGTCTTAGTTTTCGTGATTACGAAAACTAAGACCCCCAGATTTATTAGTCGGCGGCGCCTATAATGTCAACCAGTTGATCGCACTGAAACTACAATGATTAAATGATTGCAATAAAGCTCAGAATAACAACAATGAATCTGAAACTAGCAAACCGTATCATACTTTCATTTGGATCGGTTACGTTATCTTTCATTTGGTCTTAAGATTACAATGCATATGTATAAATATCATCCGTCCGGTCTGTTTCTTTGAATGTAAAGTTATATTTACGGGTAAATTTACGGGGTCTTCGTTTTCGTGATCACGAAAACTAAGACCCAGGGTCTTAGTTTTCGTGATCACGAAAACTAAGACCCCCAGTCTGATCGCACTGTAACTAGAATGGAAGAATGATATTTTCCAGTGAGACTTTTTCGCAATAAGGGGCTTTCAAGCCGACCGAACGAAATTCAACATGTCCGTTTCACGCCGCGACCCTGATTGGCGTGACTTCAATGTGTGACGCCTCAACCGGAAACTGAGGTAGGGAGTTGGATGATAATTCTCAAGTAGTCTATTTACAGACGTTTCTTTTCTTCTTTTTTTTTTTTCGGAAGATCGCCATCCCGACCGCCTGAAGTAAATTATCCACATTCACAAAATGACAGTAATTTCAACGACATTATTAATTGCGAGAAAGACAACTTGAGAATTCCTTAAAAGCGACCTTAAAAGCGGCCCCTTATTGAGAGAAAGTCTCACTGGAAAATATTAATCTTCCATTGTAGTTACAGTGCGATCAAAGCTATATTTACGGGTAAATTTACGGGGTCTTAGTGGTCTTAGTTTTTCGTGCTCCATATTTAAGAGAGTCCTTTACAAGACTATCTGAAAATCAAACTCAATATAATCTACGAAATCTTGATACAGACCTGGTACTTCCAAGGCCGAAAACCAACTATCTAAAGCGTAGTTATGCGAGTGTACCTTGTCCCCTTCGGTTTGGGACTGGTCACTCAGTATTATAAATAAATTTTACTCTACTCCTTTTATGTTTACACCAACGCTCGCTTTATTTCAATGTAATTTTCCTACGGACGCACAACACTCTCGCTCTAACGCCATTGGGAGGTTTATTATTAAATTAACCCTCAATGAGCTTTGGGCCGCCCGGAATTTAATTACTTTTGAAAACAAACGCCTCACGGCGGATACTGTCATTGCCAGGATCAAATCCCGCATTCGCTTTCGGCTCAAAGCAGCCTTTGAATACAATAATTGCGCGGATTTTGTCAAAACCTGGGCATTTAAAAAGGTTCTGTGCTACATAGATAACAGCAAACTTGTCATAAACATTTAATAAAGAAATAAAACACGCTTTGCGATAGACCACGCGCGATCCCGCGCGCGCCGAAGCCTCGGCCGTGGCTACAGTTCTCCCGGAGGCTCCGGCGCTCGCGGGCATCGGCGCGGGGCCTGGTACTAATAAATACAGAAAATACACAATATTAAACCAACAACATTAAATACACAACTACCGATAAGAGATAATACTCATAAGACTTAATATTGTAATCTCCTTTCTGATTCTTATTGATTCCTAATTACCATATCTCGATTAAGACCCAATTATTGTAAAATCGCATCAATGGATTTGTAAATAAAATTGTTTGAAAAAAAAAAAAAAAAGTTTCAAATATAGCGGTGCTATGCTCTGGAACAGCCTACCGATTGAGGCTAAAAAGGCAAACACACTATCTCAGTTTAAACGTAGTGTAGCCTCTATGCCTGCCACTGAGTTATGCTGAATATTTTCTCCTAATTGTAAATTGTTTTTATTTTATTTTGTAATATACATACTTGTTAAACGCCCCGCTTGGAAACCAGCTATTGTATATAGTTGTAGTGGCTAGCGTTGTAAAATAAAGTGTATGTATGTATGTATGTATGTATGTATGTATGTATGTATGTATGTATGTATGTATGTATGTATGTATGTATGTATGTATGTATGTATCACGAAAACTAAGGCCCAGTTCAAACGTCGAACTTCACATGTGCCGAACCTAATGCAAATTAGCAAGAACAATAGATTTTGCTCATTTGCATTATGTTCGGCACATGTGAAGTTCGATGTTTGAACTGGGCCTAAGACCCCGTAAATTTACCCGTAAATATAACTTTACATTCAAAGAAACGGACCGGATTGATGATATGGAATATAATATGAATTTATACACATGCATTGTAATCTTAAGACCAAATGAAAGATAACGTAACCGATGCAAATGAAAGTATGATACGGTTTGCTAGTTTCAGATTCATTGTTGTTATTCTGAGCTTTATTGCAATCATTAAATCATATTTGTAGTTTCAGTGCGATCAACTGGTTGACATTATAGGCGCCGCCGACTAATAAATCTGGGGGTCTTAGTTTTCATAATCACGAAAACTAAGACCATGGGTCTTAGTTTTCGTGAACACGAAAACTAAGATGGGTCTTAGGTCTTAGGTCTTAGTTTTCGAGGGTCTTAGTTTTCGTAACACCCCCATTTAGCGCTCGAGGTGAAAAACGGACCTTGGTGGGCGAGACGGAGGGTTGTCCAATACACCCAACCAGAGTCGAGTCGTTTAAGGTAGTTGACGAGTCGTCTTACCGGAAATCAGGTCGAGATTAATAGTTCTTGGCTCGACACGGCTCGCTTGTATGCAAGTCGACTCGACTCGGCGGAAGTCAAGTGGCGAGAGACTTAGAAAAAAAATACAGTGTGAAGTTTGTAGGAAGGTGAAAAAGTTGTCGAATCGACACGACCCGACTCGGCTCGACACGACTCGCTTGTATGCAAATCGAGTCGACTCGGCGGAAGTCAAGTGGCGAGAGACTTAGAAAAAATACAGTATAAAGTTTGTAGAAAGGTGAAAAAGTTGTCGAATCGACACGACCCGACTCGGCTCGACACGACTCGCCTTTGCGCAAGGCGACTCGACTCGGCGGAAGTCAGTTGGCGAGAGACTTAGAAAAAAATACAGTGTGAAGTTTGTAGGAAGGTGAAAATGTTGTCGAATCGACACGACCCGACTCGGCTCGACACGATTCGCCTGTGTACAAGTCGACTCGACTCGGCGGAAGTCAGTTGGCGAGAGACTTAGAAAAAAATACAGTACGAAATTTGTAGGAAGGTGAAATAGTTGTCGAATCGACACGACCCGACTCGGCTCGACACGACTCGCTTGTATGCAAGTCGACTCGACTTGGCGGAAGTCAGTTGGCGAGAGACTTAGCAAAAAATACAGTATGAAGTTTGTAGGAAGGTGAAAATGTTGTCGAATCGACACGACCCGACTCGGCTCGACACGACTCGCCTGTGCACAAGTCGACTCGACTCGGTGGAAGTCAGTTCGCAAGAGACTTAGAAAAAATACAGTGGACTGGTAGGAATGTTATGTTTCAGTGTTCATATCCACAGACTGAAAACTACAGCATGAAGTTTGTGGGTGGGTGGAAAGGTCTTGAAAAGGTTGTCGATCGTCATGACTCGACTCGCTGGATGTTGGTTCTTTCGAGACTGAGAAGAAATGCATTTTTAAGTTGTTAAACTGTCGTGTAAATGTTGAAAAATTATAAAATCGTTTCCACTTGACTCAGCAGTCGCGCGACTCTGGTACGAGATTTGCGAGACCGGGATAGTTATGGCCAGCGGTGCTTTTAATAACGTGACAGAATGTTAGGATTTGGGGTGTGTATTCCAACTGAAAATTATGTGAAATATCAGTTTATTTTTTGCTGGATGTATTCATCAAGGTCACGAACGTTTTAGTGACGTTTTAAGGGAAGACAATGTTATTTTATGAGTTTTTCAGCGCTATTGCGTGTTCAGTCGTTGTCAGTTGCCAATGCAGTTGCGCAATGGGAGTCCATACAATCGATCGAATTCTTGAAGAAGGAGATTGCATGTACTTGAATGCTCTTGAGAATCAACTTGTTCCAGATTTGAAGACGTTGTCGCTAAATTATCTACCTGATAGAGTTACAATGTGAACAGAAGCAAATTCATTGGTGAGTTCATTAAAATTGCTTTGACTGAAATGCTTAGCAGTATAAAGCTTTATATAAATACTAGTTGATATTGAGAGCATTTCAGGATAGTTTATAAAGGTTGTCACAGTTAATAATGAGTTAAAATGGCATTTGCAGAGAAAGGATTTGTATATACGCGAAGTACAATTTCAAGTTTATTTATCAAAATTACTAATCAAAATTGGAAAGTGACATTCAATATTATAACTTAAAATTAATATGTAATAACTGGAACAAAACGTGCAAATTATGCAAATAAATTGTTGTAAATGAACTGAAGATTTGATATATTGAATAGCGAATTATCAATAACATTGCAAGATGTTTCAAATGGAAAGTACAGTGGTATTTATAAACGTGTGAGACAAGGTGTATTTATTAGAGTGTAATATAGTCAGATGAATACAATAGTTAAAAAAAGAATTAGTAATAGTAACTGGACTGAGTGGAGTGCAATTCAGAAGTAATTGGGCAAGTCAAAATAACAAGCGCAATTACTCCTGACAGTGACGACATGAAGCTCAATTACTAATTAATTCAAACAAAATTCGAAATTAAAAAGTCTGGAGTTTTTTGTACTCAAAACGTTAAGGATATTTTCTATCAGTTTGGAAGCAGGAGGAAACAACAAAAAAAGGAACCCATTTAAGTGTTCCTGATTGACGTGCGCGCAACTTAGGTGTCCAATTACAGCTATCCAATTAAAAAAGTTGTAATTGGATAGCTGTAATTGGACAACCATGTGACGGCGCGCCAATTAGTAATAGTAATTGGACTGAGTGGAGTACAATTCAGGGAGTAATCGGGCGAGTAATTTCAAATCGGCCGAGTGTGTAGCGTGAGGACAATTTGAATTTACGAGCACGATTACCCCTGAATTGTACGACACAAAGTTCAATTACTACTTAATCGCATCAATAACCAAATTCGAGATTAAGAAGCTGTGTCGACTATTTTGTACTAAAAACGTCTTGGATATTTTCTGTCAGTTTGTAAGTGGAAGGAAAACAGCAAAAACGAGCTATTCAAATGCAACTGATTGAAGAGCGCACCGCGCGCCAATTACGTGAGAAAAAGGCGCGCGGATGACCAATCATAATCGAGAATTTTGTTATTGATACGATTAAGGGTGTAATAGTTCTAAATACGCTAAAGTGTATTTGACAGGTAAGTGAAAACCACTCTAATATTGGTATCATTGTAAACATGAATATTTACTTTCAGAAAGCAGATAATGGCAAATAGATCTGTTGTAGTAAAGGCTTATATTTTAAAGTAATATATTTGAAAAATAGAATTAATTGCAATAAAATGTAATTTCTATAGTGTTTCAAGTTGAATTGACCTCAGCCTTGAAAAGAAATTAACTTATAGTAACTGTACCTGTTGCCATTTGACATTGTTGGGCATTGTTTGCTTCATATTTGAATAGATCAAACTTTCAAGAGGACCTTACTTTGTGGGTTTGTTGTTTAGCTGTTAAATGAAAATTCATTTGTTATTTTATGGTATTTGCTGTTAAGAGTCAAATTGAGATTTACAGCGTGACACACCTCACCATAAGCACCTTACAAACCCTTTGAAAACCTAGTCAATCACAGTATGCAAGAAAACTTGTGAGAGGTCATTGTTTACTTCATATTTGAATTGATCAAACTTTCAAGATGACCTATTTTTAGGTTCGTTGTTTAGCTAAAATTCGTTTGTTATGGTATTGTTTAAACCCTTTGTTGAGTCAATCAGAGGGTCTAAAATCAATTGATGGCATGTCTCTGCAAAGTTGAGCATGATCAAAATAATGAAACTTTAGTTACAAAGTAGATTTTAATTTCTAATGCCTATTGCTCTGTGATAACTCTTTTTAATCTCTTTGGCTGCTGGTATGTATGTTGTCTGTGCGCTGTCTTTTCCTTGGTGAAGAAGATGATGAACTTTCGGAAGCATCCCTTTTGGTAGCATAGTCCTCTGTATGTTTGGTTCTATAATTAAGGAAGTAAGAAAATATATTCTTAATTTAATGATTATTTTTCTAACCATAAGAATAGTGGTAATTGTTGAAAGATTGGTATTTTTATTATTATTATTATTATTATTATTATTATTATTATTATTATTATTATGTTATTTGTCAAAAAAGTAATGTTTTGCATCAATTACTGTATGTATGTTAAAATTAAAACTGTACGTGTTCGGTAGATGTGATAAAAAATAGAGAGTGGTTACAGAAAGTCCTTTGAACTGGGTTGGAAGGAAAACGAGAACCCATTTTTTTTGCTCGTATGGAAAATGTGATAACAAAAGAAAAGTTTGAAAACCACAGCAATGATTAGATCATTGCACTTTAAGGGAATTTGGAAAAAATTATTTAATTTTTATTGAGGAATGGATAATAAAAAGTCAGGGTTGTATTGTGGATGTAGCTGCTTTGGCTACTTCATTTTGGTTTCGGATTGAAAATAACTGACTAAAAACGTTCTTTATGGCACAAGTTTAAGGTCATAATGTTATGCCTATGTGTTATGGGTTTGTATGCATTAACTTTTTTTGTTCCATTAAGATTTTGTAAAACTTTTTTAACTGAAGAAGGATGATTTCTGCTTAAAAATAATCAAATAAAAAGGATAGGTTATCACGCTCATTTAGGAGATAGCTACCACTATTTCCTTTAATGAGCACCACTTGATCTGCAGTATGCAAGATATCATGCACAGTAGTGATGCATAATGCAATTATAAAGGAATGAAATGTTTAGCTGGAATTTGTTTGCTTGTTTAGAAACTAATGCAGTGATAAAGTCTATAATTTGTAACGATTGTTAAATATACTGAAATGAAATTGTTACCTTTCATCATCGTCTTTTTCAAAGGCTTCAATGTATTGTGGCAAAGACATGCCAATATTTGCAAGTTTCCTGGCAAAGGTGACTGCTTCTTCTGATTCTTGTGGCACCTTTTGTTTATGAAAGAAGTATACCTGTCAAATAGGTTGATGAAGATTTAAAAATTAATCATTACTGTCAAACCATAAGAGCTGTCTTGAAAGGTGCAGAGTTCTTTTTATAATGTTATACGTATTAGACAACCACAATGAAGATGTTGAAAAGAAGTCACGTTGGTGATATAAATAGACAATCATGTAATAATTACATTTTTACATCAAAATGAATATGAAATGAGTAAATGTTTAACAAATAGATTCCATTTGGCCGTGTGTCTGTTCAGTTATAGATCACAGATGACGCAGGCAAGTGCGTCACTGATGCTCTTACCACATTTTGACGTCTTCACTAAAACAAGAGAAGAAATGTTGAAAGTGAGGGAAAATTTGGTTTCTAGTGTAGTCAGTGTTTTTTTTTTTTAACCTGGACGTCATGTGACGAACAGATTCTAAGATTTGGCCCTTTTTTTCGGTAGTCACTAGTTCAAGCCTAGGCCTACTCTGGGACCTTAAGTCGCCTAAAGTCGCCTTAAGTCGCCCTTTGCCGCTTAAGGTCGCCTGAAGTCGTTAGGCTTAAAAAAGGCCTGCACACCTTAAAATTGCCCTAAAAGGTTTCACTTTTACTATTTCTTGAATATATAATAATTTTATTGCCCCAAATCTCTTTTTTATTTCCCATATATGATTATATACTGCAAGGGTATGGCCCCATGCAGTACACCACGTGCTTCAATAGTCATGCACCATACCCTAGTTGCTTCAATTATATTTGCTGAACCCTATAAAGGATGGACCATTTTATTTTTGAGGGGGGGGGGGGGGGGGCAAATACCAAGAAAAAAAATTCACGCACAGATAAAGTATAGAAAAGTATGGAAAAATCACAAAAAAAATTCTTGGACAGCCTCAAGATGGTAAAAAAAAATCCATGCTTGCTAAAACAAAATGCCCAACCCCCCACCCCTAAAAATAAAATGGTCCATCCCCAAGGATGGTACACTCATTCATCTTCAAAACATTGACAGCTATTTCTATAGGTTTACTTATATTTCATGGACAAAGTGTTGCTGAAAGGATGAAGTTGTGACTTATATTATAATCAACATTTAATAAGAGCAACATCATAAAAAAGAAACACTGCTGATCAGCAGTCAATACTGATATACTGTAATGGTGCAGGCATTCCTTCACCTTCAGGGTATTATAACAACAGTGAGAGCTGTTTTGGATCACTAAGATCACAATAATTTGAAAAGTATTTTGGGGTTAAGCCCAATTATTGCTTATCACTTTTACATTGAGCAAGTAAGCTTGAAAAGATCATAAGCTTAACCAAAGGCAATGTAACTGTATGGGCCATTCCATTTAATATCCGCACCCCCCCCCCCCCCCCCCCCCCATTGAAGGGTAATTATGAATTTTACCCCTTAGGAAAAAAAAAGATCAAAGTGCCGACACATTTCCCCCTTCAGAAAAAGGAAGATGTTGTTGATTGATCAAAGGTTCCGACAAAGTTACCCCTTCAGAAATGACTCTTGAACCCCCTCCCCTCCCCCGAGGATTTCCCTACCCTTCAATGGGGGGGTGCGGACAATAAATGGAATGGCCCTATACAAATGTACTTAACTTTTAAGCTTACTTACCCAACGTGAAAGAGCAACCAAAAATCGGCCATTTCTCCCGCATACAACCTCTAAGCTGCGTTCTAGCCATCCAACATTATTCTGTTTACAACCAATCGTAACTGAACGTTTGAAAACTTGAAACTTCTGTACAACTTGTATATGTCATCTTCTTGACAGTTTGATGAAGCAAAGAATTTAAATCAACCTGTACGCTCAAGATTGCAAAATTTGCGTTGATTATGTTACCATGACGGCTCTCTGTCACAAAGGTCAAAAGGATTTCTTGTTATCAACCATTAAGCAGAAATTTGCAAAGGATTTGCAGCTGCTTCCAGCAGGAAAATTTGCCTCACTCGAGCAAACATGGCCGCCACATGTTTTGACCACGTGACTTCTTTTTGCATGGATGCCCAGGCGCGCGGGCGCTCGCGCACTCATGTTCAGGAAATTAGGGGCGTGATCCATTCGACCAAAAAATCCGGTTTGAATTTCCGAAATTTTCATATGTCGAATGGAACGGTATTTTCCACTTGAATGAACCGATCTCGTTTCTTTAGCATGCGATGTTGTTGAAACTTATTGTAATTCTTGCATAGTACCTTTTGAAACTTAAGAACACGAGCTCAATTCCACAAACAAGAAATATTCACAACTGGCGGGAATAAGAATTCCGTGCATTGTACATTTTTTTTTTTGCTTAAGTTCATTCAGTTTTGTTTTCAACGTATCAACGGCAGGTTCTATATTTCCCGAATTATCGACAGAAATATCGTAGAAAGAATTCTGTACCGTCAAACGTGAAGAAACAGACTGCGACAATAATAAAAATCTCGTTTTGCCGCCATATTGTAGCTTTTCACAAGGCGACAACTACGGCTGAATTGTTGCACCGAGTAGAAATGCAAAACGGGACAACCTCGAGAGGTTGACCAAAATTTCCGAAACGAATTTTTCGAAAATTTCTGTTCCATTCGATTTTGTACCGGAATTTCCGGAAATTTGGGTCGAATGGATCGCGCCCTAGCACTCAATTGATTCGGCAAACAAAGCCAAAGCTGAAGTGTTGCTGTTTTTAAAACTGAAACACATTCCCACTTTACAGTACAGCCTGACTAGGCATCGTGGCTCCCTCTAGGCTACCACTCGCGTGCTTTACCTTCGTGGCGTAGATTGTCAATCAAGCTGGCCTGGAATTTTTGAAATCGTTCTTGTAGCCATTGACTGGCTTCCTGCTTGTATTGCGAAAAGAAAACTAATTCCGACAACTCAATTCAAGGTAAGGTAGATGTAAATTTCTGAAATTTATTGGTTAAGCGAGCGCGGGCCGGGAGCGTTGTAGTCGCGCGCGGGAGGAAAAGAAACGCGCGAAGCATGGAAACCATCTACGATTGGAAAGGAATTCTGGGAGAATCAAAATGGCGGACGCAAATGTAAATATTGCCAACTCTGTCATTTGCTGTGCATTCATTTGTGATCCATTATTTTCTGGAAATTTTTGAGGTAATAATTAACTTCTACACGGGTAAATCTGTCAACAGCCTCATCAGTAACACTATTTAGTTTTGTTTTGACAGGTTAAATTAAAATGTTGCCAGGTGGAAAAGTGTGAGAGCATTTCGGGCCTGGAAGCAGAACTAATCAACCCTGCTACGAAGTCTCCTACGAGGGTTCGGTTCCCTGTCAGTGGAACATCCAAGTTTTCAGGAGCCGGACAAATAGTTGGAGAAAATGGGAAAGATGCGCTATTGAGAAGGACCCTCGCTTACGGTACCAAATATGATATTGGAATATTCTATTGGACTAAGGCAGGAGAACAACAAATTGGCTGGGTGCCTGACCAAACAGTTTTGGATGTCGTTTGTCAAGCTTTCGAGCCAAAATTGACTGTGCAACTGCCACAACAGTGGCAGATAAATTAACCAAATTTATGTAATTTGTGAAATCGAGAAGTGATTTTGAATTAACTAATTCGATGCCTTTGTTCATTGTTGTATAAATAAGTCAAGGAAAATGTGTGTTAGTTTGATTCAAATCAGGTATCCATTTTTAAGTGAAAAAGTTGGATTTTTTTTCCCAAGATTTTGTTTGGCAGTGTATATGATCTTTATATTTTTGTATGATTATTGTTTTTATTGCAATATCTTAAAAACATTTAAGCAGCTAACTGAATTTTTTCTCATTCTAGATAAGTAATATTGTTCCTGTCTCTTGTTTGGCTAATTAATGTTCATAATACAATTTTGCATTCATATTATTTATATAATGTTGTTGTTGTTATTGTAATAATTTGAATCTCAGTATAGCTAAAAGGGGCTTTAAAATCTGGAAACTGGAGATTTACGGTCACTTAAGTCTATCTGAGACCAAGTGAACTGATTGTGATAATTTTGTTTATTGAAATATGAGACAAACTATCATGAATGCCAGGATTCATGTCAGGACTCAAGCTGTAGCCCTAACCCTAACTCTATGTCTAACTTGAACTGGCGTCCTTGGTCGCAAACTGACTTAAGTCCTGACTCAATCGGACCTGGCTTGAATCCCGTCTCATATTTCTCTCCAGAGACCAGTGGCTTGGTATTTAGGTATAGTGATGAAGAGACTGTCAATAACTTTTGTTTCATCACTTTTAGAAACACTTTTATGTTGTCTGAAGTTGCCTTCAGTCACCTTAAGTTGCCTTAAGTTGCCTTAAGTCGCCTTAAATCACCTTAAGTCGCCAATATTTTAAACTAATTTTTCCTTAAGTCGCCTTAAATCGCCTTAAATCGCTTAAAGTCGCCTAAAGTTACGGCGACTTAAGGTCCCAAAGTAGGCCTAAGCCTACCACTTAAGACTGTCACACGATCGATGGCCCAATCGCATTGGCTAAAATTAGCTACTAGAGAATTTCCTTCTTCCTACTGTTAGAGACAATTTCCATTTACGTGTTGTGTAAAAAACAAGGAAAATAACATGTCATCCTATTTCAAATTCAATACAGGGGTTTCCCCATGACTTATAATAGTCATTTACTTTTACCTGCAGGTCGAGTGTGTATTAACCTTTAAATGAAAAAAGTCTCAGGAATTTTGTTATCAACTACTAAAGGCCAAATATCACCCATATGCATTGGCGCCCAAAGCCTCGACAATTGAATTAACACAGTTGAAAATTCCCAAAAAGGCCAATCCAAGCAAGCTCTTCATTTGAAAGAACTGCAAAGCTGAATGGATGATACTGGGCCTTTAAAATAACATGCGGGCATATATTGTTGATGGCATTAGACTTGTAGTGATGTTCGATAGAGACATTGACATTTCTTATCCATTGCTTGGTTAATTGATATGGGTTCATTGAGTTAAGGAAGCATTGTTTCAGAAAGTGAGTTTTATGGAACCAATGTTACCAGACATGCAATGGAAAAGGAATGCCATTTGAAACATTGGTAGCCTTTGAAATAAAGGAACATGTTGTCCCACTTCCTAAATGCGTTGTTTTCTTTTGTCTTTTTCCGTGTATTTGTGGACAACATTATACTGTTTCACGGGTTAAGTAAAATCATTCTGAAAACGATTTACAACAAACTTAACTTTATTGTTGCACTCTAAGTGTTTCAAACATTCCAAATAAATTATTGGACCCTACCCCAGGCACTCCTATATTAACTATGCACTGCATGAAATGACAACTGCAAGGTGATGAAATGATTTCAAATTTGTCAATAGACGGGGTTAGGGGGAGGATGCCTTTTGGTCACAGTGCACTTTACTTGAGAAGCTATGGACCGTACGGAAAAATATGGCGGCGCGCGCGGGACTCTGGGTAAATCGGGTCGAGGTCATGTCAATAATCATGGGCGCGCGTCACGAAGGTCGGTGAGAAGTGAAATTAACGGTGCTAAATTGGCGAAGGACGTCGAACTTTTATTTAAAGTGGAAGCGATAAGGTGGTTGAAATGTTGGGGATGCACAAATTTAAGCGAGATTCCGAGGGATTTTTGTACGTGTAGCGAATTTATTTTTCAGTTCATTCTTACTTGTCACTTTCAAAGTGTTTTTCAGAGAGATCTTCAAGGTTTCATTAAAATATCGGACGTTATAAAGAAAAATTTTTTCCGCGTTACACGATTAAAGAACGACATACACATTCTTAAGTTCGTTGCCTGCCTTCTTACGTCGCACACTCCCGCTTTTTTGCTCGCGAATTTCAAACCTTCACCTTGATGGCTGGCGCAGTTAAATGTATTTGGTGTGTTGTGAATTTATCGTTTCACGCTTAAAGAACGACATATACATACATTTTTAAGTTCTTAGTTTCCTTGCCTGCCTTCTTGCGGCGCTTATACAGTAAAATGTATTTGGTGTGTTGGCGTGGATTTATCGTTTCACGCTTAAAGAACGACATATACATACATTTTTAGGTTCTTAGTTTCCTTGCCTGCCTTCTTGCGTAAAATGTATTTGGTGTGTTGGCGTGGATTTATCGTTTCACGCTTAAAGAACGACATATACATACATTTTTAGGTTCTTAGTTTCCTTGCCTGCCTTTTTGCGCCGCTTCATTTTGCGACCTGACTTTCGGTGAATCGAGTCGAACTTTGAAAAGACGGGTCGTGTCGGCTCGAGTCGGGTCGTGGCGATTCATCAGCGTCCTAGCGATACCAACTTACGACCTGACTTCCGGTAGGTCAAGTGGAGACGGATCGTGTCCACCCGAGTCGGGTCGTGGCGACTTGGCGACTCGTCAACATTTTGAAGATTAAACTTCCGGTAAGCATTCAAGCTTTTAATTTCTACTTCCGGTGGTAGGATTGATAAACTTTACGACCTGACTTCCGCTAGAACGAGTCGACTGTGCTTTAAGACGACTCGACTCAGTTCGGGTGTATTGGACATGAGTGGCGAGACGAGCCGGCGGGAAAGTCTGGAATCACTTCGGATCAGAAAAGGGGCAGCGTTGAGAGATGTGGGCCATTTCCCATCCCGTGCCGTGATCGAAATGCCTGATATCCGAAGTGCTTTGAGACTTCTAGTATTTTGCAATAATTTTCGGGCGGGAACTCCATTTCGGTTTCGTTGTAGGATTTCCCGACGTGCTTTGCGACAGTGGCAGATAGGTCCGCTGTGCGTGGTCGGGCACTTGAAATACAGCTTTGGGCAGCTCGAAGTGAGTTCTTGCTGGCCGGCCGAAAGATGTTTCGCATTTAGTGTCTTTAATGCAACATTAAAATCGATCTAAAAGGATTTTCAAATCGAAATACGCGTTTTGTAATAATAAAACTTAGTCTGAACTGAGCATGTGTTCCTCGGTGGTCCAGTGGTTTGGGTCCTGGAACTGCCCGCGGACGGCTCCGGGTTCGATTTACGCTTTGCATTCTTTTTTTTTTTTGTTTGTTTGTTTGTTTTTGCGTTCGTCAAAAATCCTTACGTTTAATTTTAAAAAATATCGAACCGTGTCAGTGTGAAAACAGAAGCTTACCGCAATATTGCGTTACGATAGGAGCTTTTGATTTTTTTTTTTTTTTGCATACGGAATTTCTCGAAAACGACGGAGAAAACAACAGAATAAAATTCTGAACAATGTTTTGCAACTAATTTATAGTTCACATGCCAAACATGGGCAAATCTGGGCGAGAAAAAAATAAATAAAGCCACATAGGCTGGTTATACTCTCGGCCCTTCAATTGTACTATGTGGAAGCAAAAGCGGTCGAGATAGGAGTATTTATTTCGTTTGAGTACGCTCTGCAGTTATGAATCAAAGTAAAGAAACCGACAAATTGCCACAGGAGAGGCGATCGTGATGGATTTCTGCTACTAGTCGGGCAGAATCAGCTTAGGGACAAGTTTTGAACGATGTGTAAGCCAGATATTTTGTTTCTGGACAAGCGGCTATAACAAGGAGATATATAATGTTGACTGGATTTCATTAATCCCTCTGGAACGACAGAAAAAGAACAAGGTGAAAGAAACGTCGAACAAGCGTCGCAGCGAGAACTGTTTGAACCGAGCCTGAGAGAGGAATCAAAAGGAACAAAAAAGCCAAAGCGATTGTAGCCGAAAAAATCGCAGCAAAGAAATGCGAAATAAATGAACCCGAAGGGCAAATGTCTGATATTATGTTCGAGAACGAATCTCCAAAAGCAAAAACTAGTTCTCGGCTGTTCTTTGCGCTGGTGCGATTTCCCGGTTTTTATGGCTTCGATACAGACCTAAAACTCCCTGATGAAGTCTACGATAGCTAAACGAAGTATGTAGGAGAAATAAATAATGTTTGCAGCTTATAGTTTGCAAGTGCTGCCCAGTAATCTATCTTTCAAACTGATCGTTAAAAATTCTCCACTCGCATGTACACAACTTGTGTACATGACTGAGTTTATCATTAGTTTTGTCTATGCTTCTTGGTCAGTTCCAAACGAACACTAGCCAAATAATTTGAACAGGAATTCTGCTTACCCAGCCTTACAGCCTAGCCAATGAGCAGACGAAACTGTTCCTTCTCTTTCCGTGTTGATTAAAATCGAGATTTTGAGTCATTCATATACGCTGGAGATGTCTCACCTCAGCTGTCACCTTCGCTGAGCAAACTTGTTTGTAGCAATGATTTGGCTTTGTAGTACGCCCGTAGTTATTTGTAGTACGATTCCAACTTCTTAGCATATTCCGAAATGGGAAAAGAACAAGACAAATAAAGATTTTCCCCAGACTTTGCTTCACATCTCGAAGTATTCATTTCTAAAATGCGACAACTGTAGCCTGACTTGCATTGCACCCTATTACTGCTATTACGCAATCGAAAGTGGTCCACCAATAGGCCACTTCGAAAAATACCATAATAATCTTTTATGTGCATGTGAATGTGAATGAAAACTCATTTTCATATGAAAGGTTGAGCACCTAGCCTCTCTTTGACAGAGAGGCTGAAGACAACTCGGAAATGGCCTATTATTCAAGTCTCCTTTGTTAGAATGGCACAATGGAATTCAGAGTACATGTAGGAACGCTAGGACGTAGCATTGTGTGTTCGTATACAAAAGTGCACCGTATGCAAATTGCCAAGAAGTTGAAGCATAGCACGTGCAGTCCGTGCTGAAAACAAAAGAAATTGGAAAAATCAGGCTTACATCTAGCACCACCCAAACCTGCACTTTAAAGAGTATTTTTCGAAGTGGCCTATATGGCGGCGGATCTGTCGTGACGTCATCTATAGACAAAATTCAAATTGGATCAGTAAGCAGGCTTCATGTATGTCTGATGTTAATTACCTTGACATCTTCTAATATGCGACAAAACTCAGCAATCATTCTGATATAGTGTTGATCCTTTTCGTCATTGTTTACTACAGCTTACAATTGATACCATAGATGGAAGCCTTTTAGTTCCTGACGAAGGTAAGGTGGTACACAGCTATTTCGATGAAGCCTACAAGTCAAAACCGCAAGGTGGTATGGGATTTACCAAAATCAACAATAGGGAGCTTCAGCAACGACGACAGCAACACCGAGGAAACGTTACTTGAAAAAAGGTTTCGTGCTGTTTTAAACTACTTTGCAGTTCGATTTTGTTTAGTTACTCTAACGTGACTGGATTGTCCAGGGGCTTAATTTGTAGGGATGGCTTTCAAGTTAAAATAGAGAAAGGAAAATTAACCGTCGTATATTCATGTTCTCTACAAAACATATAATTTGATCATTTGACGTTGTTGTTTTGCAGGGAACGGCAGTGAAATGTACCAAAATGTAAGACGCACGTGCAGAGGCATTGTGTTCACTCATTAAACCTGTTGTTTTGTGCCGTTCTTTCCGCCGTCGCCGTCGTGGCTGCTTAAAGCCTGGTTTCCATATAACCGTAACTACCCCGTAACTGCCGTAAGCGAGCCCCCGGTAGCACTGCGGCAATGACCGGGATGCTACCGTATACATACCGCCGGCAGCTGCAGTTGTGTGTTTCCATTTGTGACCGCATGACCGTGACGAACTTTTAGCGTGGAAATGGCTGCGATTTGATTGGACAGTTCTAATCATGTGTTGTCATAAAAACAATGCAACTCCCCCGGGATGTCGCCGGTTCCCGCTGGCATGTGTTTCCATTAAAATCTTATCAAACCTGTGGTGCCTTAAGGCGCTGTTACACTAGGCAATGTTTCGTGCAACTTGTCTCGCAATTTTGTTGCGACACAAGTTGCATGAAAAATTGCTTAGTGTAACATACCCCTCAACAAACATTTCTCGCAAATTTTTTGTTGCCGCAATCGTTGCGAGAAGTAGAAGTCGGTTCTACTTTTCGCAACGATTCTCGCCACGCCGCAACGAATTTTTCAAGCGTTGCATAGTGTAACACGTTTCCTGCAACTTGTGTCGCAACGTTTTGTGACTTTAGCCAATGAAATTGCTCCTTTCACCGTCGGGCGAGACAAATTGCAAGAAACATTGCCTAGTGTAACACCCTCCCGGCAACTTGTCTCGCAGCATCGCAACGCACGGTTTTTAGTTGTTGCGAGACAAGTTGCACGAAATATTGCCTAGTGTAACAGCGCCTTTAAAGCATGGAAAAGTTGAACTCAACTCAACTTTCCGGCACCGGGGACATCGTGCCGCCGGTCATCCCAGATGCCGGAACAGAATGTTTCCATTAAACATAGAACTACCGCCGGTGTGCCCCAGTTATATGGAAACCGGGCTTAAGCCTGGTTTCCATATAATCGCAACGATCGCAGCGATCGCAGAAAAAAGTGTTGTGCGACCCTTGCGATCATATGGAAACCAAAACGTTGCGATCCTTGCAATCCTTGCCATCCTTGCGATTGCGATCGCAGAGATAGAAATTTTTCTCTTTCTGCGATCGCAACGTTTTGGTTTCCATATGATCGCAAGGGTCGCACAACACTTTTTTCTGCCATCGTTGCGATTATATGGAAACCAGGCTTTAAGCTCCCTAATATATGCTTTAATTTCCCCACACTGCCAAATAAAGGAACGCTTCGAAGGCGGTGAGATTCGTGTCTATTTTGTTTCCCTTCTTTGGAACACGGATGCAAATGTTTATAGTACTTTCGCCCATTTTCCGGAAACTTGGATGACTGTTTAGAACTACCCATACTATCATGCGGTCTTGGCTTGCAGGCTTTGAGCTTTCATCCGACAAACTTAATTGAGATAACTGTACGCAAAGAGGCGGCGATGTTGTACACAGAAGACCGAGTTTGAATAACTTTGAAGTTGAGCAATGTTTTGTCCCTAGATACTTTAGTCTTGCAACGCTGTTTGTGTGTAGCGACCGTCTTAACACTGCATGCGAGGAACGAACGTCTGGTCTGCACATGTCTGTTATTAGAGCTTGAAACAATCTAGAGGCACTACCATTACAAATAGTGCGACGAAGCATCAATGTGGGATTTTGCTCTTTCACCAGACGTTTTTCACGACGAAACACGATGTCCCAAAAAGTTTATTTCTCTTCGAATAAAGTGTGGTTAATATGTATTATTATTACTTTATTTACAGGAAGTGATGAAAAATTGCTCGCACTTCCTAGTAAGGATCTCGAGACACTGTTGTCGCAGCCATGCGATTCCAAAGAAGTTGTACTTCAACTGAAACAATGTCTGCAATTTGATCAGGCTTCTTTGGAGCAGCCAGACCCTGGGACCAAAAGATTGATCCGTTGCCTGGCAATAAAAGCGAAACAGTCAAACAGGCTTGACGTGTTCGATTACCTGAGAGAAATTACACCAGCTGGGACTACAGGTATGCTTGTTGCCATGTTCCTTCCAGTAATCTCACACAGTGAATAACTTTCAACAAACACATGGTTTTTTTTTTCACGTTTACACTTTGCAGTGGTCACCAGTAACACGCGACCCACCGCACTTTTTTTGAGGCTGCCAAAGTAGTAGTTAATTAAATGTTTTGTCAATCAAAGGAAAGCCGAAAGCTTTCTTTTACATTCTAATGAGATTCCGACCAACAGAACTATAACTAAAAAATATCTAGAATGTTTTAAACTATTTAATTCGAAGTCAGTTACATATTTTTAAGAGAAGATTGCGTTTATAGAGGAGTTTTCAATTGAGTGTCAAAAGTAATTTAGCGATTGCTTTGGTTTTGCATTGCTACGCTTTGTACGACTTTCTCAACCAATCAGAAGTAAAACCAAAACCAACAGCCATATTTCGATATATTAAAATTCGTTCTTGGATTGGAGGCTTAGGGGAATAAAACAAAAGAAATGATATCGAGGTTCAATGATGAATAACTAATTTCTTTTGTTTTATTCCTCTAAAGCCTTGGAGTCAAGTACATAATAATAATAATGTAATGTAAATAATGTAATAATAATAATAATGTAAAATAATAATGTAATAATTTTGATGTTTTGAAATTGGCCTGTTGTGACTTGCCTGTATGCGTTGTTCCACGCTTTGCGCCGGCGACATGTATTTGCTACGAGTTCTAATTGGTTATTTGATTGGATAGACTAATTACTTTGGTTTTGGTATAAGAAACTCAAGTGAAAACCTCTCTAAGGCCCGGTTCAAACGTCGAGAGACACATGAGCCGAATCTTATGCAAATAAGCAAAATCGATTGTTCTTGCTCATTTGCATTAGATTCGGCACATCTGAAGTTCGACGTTTAAATCGGGCCTAATATTAGCTAACATGTTTAACATACCACTAAACGACATCCAACATGACGCCCATGTTCAACATTTCAAATGTTTGGAATGGAATAACGGAAACAAATATTATCTTTAAAAAGGAATGTCAAGTCAGTTACTCGAAAGCCCAGCAAAATACAAAATATTGTATACCCGGTAGATTGTTGCTATTACGCTGGTTTTCTCGGGCTGTACCTTCGTTCTTTGTTTTGATCGTTCTAACCACGCCCATTTTCTCCAGGTCCTCGGTTGCGTGAATGCCTTGATATTCGGCGGATTCCTTTTCGCCAGATGAGAGCTCTGACAGTCAGGTTGAGCGGTATGTTTCACTTATCCTTTTAACTCCTAAGAGTGCCAAAGATCAAAATTAAGGGAAAAAAATCAAATTTCTTTTTTTAAAAAAATATTGAAAAACAAATGGTAGCATGCACAAATACTGCTGAAGAGGTACACCATAGGATTTCGTCCACAGACTCAAAAGTTAGAACTACATTGCATGTCTCCGAAATTGACTCTGGGAGTCAAAGGGTTATAGCTTCATAGAATTGTCTACGTGCAACATGTTCGAACATCTCCTAACACCTCTACTGTGGACACTTTACTTGGTGCAGGCAAAATCTCCACATATTTTCTCTTATTAATAAAAAAAAAACTATATAATACTGACCCTCTGTAATACGAACAACGAACACTAAATTTTGGCTGCAAAGGGGGAAATTCATATAAGGGGATTGGTCATAACAACTATACTCGACGAGTACCCACCAAGTGTAGGGGTAGACGGGCTATGCAAGGTAACACCTATCTGATGAGCCCAATGGACAAACTTTATTGGCCTAATAATTTGACATGAGACTACATATACGTGTGTGCATGGGGCTTCCATTGCTAGTAAAACGGCACAGGAATGTTGGAATCTTTTTCTCAGTTTCTACTCCTGATAGAGTGGGGCTATTTTTTTTATTTTTAGGTGCAGCAGAGTTTACATAAAGAGACCACCAGTTTTTTTGTAAAACCTGAACTTAATCCCTTTATTACGGACACTACAATGATGACAACTCCGAAACGGGTGAAATACGGTTACAAATTAATTAACTGTCACATCGGTTGAAATCAGTTGATTTTTTGTTTGTTTGACAAGAGACCATAATTGATCAATTGGTAGATTTTTGCTCATTAAATGCTATAATAATAATAATAATAATCACTTTATTTAAGTGTCAAGGTATTTAGCGCGCGAGCACTAATTGGGGACACTAAATAAAGAAACAAATATTCAAATAGAACATAACATTTTTAAAAATCCCAACCGGCATTATGCTGCATTATTTTATATCATGTATCGCCATATTATAATTTGTCACAGACTTCTTTATCCTCAAACACTTCAGTGCAAGGGACTCCGATGATTACGAGTGATATAACTTGTATTGAAATGAAACAAACATTCTCTATTGTCGAATTGCCCATAATACACTTTGTTTGCCCCCCAAATATTGCATAAATTATTGTTTTTTAATGCTCTTGGAAATATGCAGTCCTCCCAAGAGCATTTACAAACAATAGTTTAAGCAAAATTTGGGGGGTAAATAAAATGTCTTATGGGCAATTCGAAAATAGAGAATTCAAAGTACTAAAGACGAGTCGGGACCGCTACTTTAGTAAACTAAGTATACTCATATTCATGACCTCAATAATAAGGACACCTCTATACTTCTCTATAATACGGGCACTTGGCTCAGTTCCTTTGGTGCCAGAGATTTAACTTTAGGTCGTGGCTGTTCTGTGCTATTCTTCCCTCCCATCCAAGAACGGCACAGGAATGTTTGAATCTTTTTCTCAGTTTCTACTCCTGATATTCTCTGGAGAATAATGGTGTTCCGCGGGTAACCAGCACTATTTATTAACAACTTCAAGCACAAACAAACTGAAATACTCTCCATAGACAAAGCGAAAGCTCAAGAAAAAACCTAAGTGAGCCAAGCACGCAACTGCCGCAGCAGAAGCTCGGAGGCCGGAAAATCCTGCCCTCGCCATGACAATAGAGCGCAGGAAATCCGAGTAGGAACCAAGGCTACGACTCGCTGGGCCATCCTACTCGACCCTTATAAAAAAGAAATAGACTAAATATTCATAGATCCGTTATTTGAATAAGATCGTTGGGAATATCTCTTTCGAACGCTTAGCACAAACAATTCTGTCCACTATAGGACCAGTAGAATCCATGGAATCTGGCAGCAGAGACAACAATCTCTCGGTAATCCCTACCGGACATGTGAAATATGCCCATCCCTGTACTGGTCGTTTTTGCGGCAAGCCAAAATAATCGTCATCAAGTCATTAAAAATGGAATTAAAAATATCTTTCACTCTTATACTTAATATTGAACTCATGCGAAAAACACCTGCATAGCCAACTAACAAAATAAACAAAAAACGAATGCCTGCTAAAGAAGGGGAGGCAGAGTTCAAGTTGGTAGTAATGTCAGCAACAATATCGTGAAATAATGGAAGCTTTGGCTACACAGGTCTTGCCAATTTTCTTTTTGCACCTTTAACAATGCCATTCACCAGAGGGTGGTCTGTTGGTAAATCCAACGCTGCTAGTCGGTGACCCCAGCGAATAGTGAAGGAGGCAGAATAAATTACGGAAACGGAATGGCCCTTGCACATTGCGTGCTGTACGAGTTCGGTTAAGTAAAGAGCCACCTGCAGTGGAACTGCAGGAAGAAAAGGAACCCGCAGTTTGGATCGCGCCCTAGACTTCCACTTTTGCTATCCTTGACTGCACTTCTGCACAGTATTTAAGCTGCACTGGAACCCAACAGAAGGTCAATCAGCTGCGGAACCAAAGGCTGCAGCGACACGTCTTCAATATTCGTTGCGATCTCCCGAACTGCAAAAGATCTCAAATAAAACAAAAGAAATACACTGTGAGAAATAAACTTGACACGTTTGCTGTAGGGAGGCCAAAAAAAAACAGTAGTTGGTGGGGAGGGAGTCAAATACGGTTTTTTCAGATCCCTAAATAAGCCGCCAAACGCCCGAGTTACCCGGCCCCCAGGCCTCATTGCATTCGACCTGGGGGCCGGGTAACTCGGGCGTTTGGCGGCTTATTTAGGGATCTGAAAAACCGTATTTGACGTCCCTCCCCACCAACTACTCTGAGACCCCCTCCCTCAAACCCCGGCAAGGTAGACATAACCAATTGAAGAAAACTAAAATCCTTGTATATACGCAATGGCGCAACCCCGACAACGAAGACACCGTGATGACGAGCAACGCGCTCTGATTGCCTGGCTGGACGAACAGGCCCGAAATCTTGAGCAGTTCGAGCCTGATGACGACAATAATGCTGAGGTCGAGCCTCAAAACAACCCACAGGATTTAGATTTTGAACAAATTGTTCAAGTCTATGATCAGGTTGACCGATGGATTGACCGCGGCAGACGAATAATCCGGTTTCGTTTTGTCAACGATCTCGAAAAACCCCTTGTCGACAGAATTTTGAACAAAATCAAACAAAATGTTCAAACACGACATGCAATCAATTTACGGTTCACAGTCGAGTTACGAAACACTGAAACCGAGGTGTTGAGGCGGTTTTATCAAAACAACCATTACAGTCGTTGGCTAGCCACTCTCTCCGAGACACGACAGTGGTTGCAAGTTCAGGAAGAGCTTCGTCTCCAAAACGCAAACCTCAAAAGGCCTGACACCAAATGGGTTTACGAACGCACAGTCCTGCTTGATCTAAAAGTCGTGCTTGATCGACAACCCCTGCAAATAGGGCTCGGGTGGCTTCCTGCTTGGCTTCGCAACAAAAGAGAAGTCATTGCCCTTGACAACTTCAAAGACAATCTTTGTCTCTTTCGTTGCTTGGCTGTCCATCGAGGAGCTCGAAGAGATTACAACACTCGCAGAACCAGAGAGCTCGCGGAAAGCTTCTTCGCCTTTTATCCGGGGCTTCGAGACCAGCTAACTTTGCGGCACTTCTCCAAAATCGAAAAGCATTTCAAGCAAGGCATTGCCGCCTACCTTGTTCTCGCTAATGGTGATTTCATTTTATCTCACACCCCTGCGAATTACGACAAGGTTGGCGTTTCAACCATGACCATCGGCATCTATGAAGGCGATGCCTTCTTGATCACCAATCTCAATAAAGTCACAAACAATTACACTTGTGGCGAGTGCGGCGGGAGGTTCACACAGGCTGATAACTTGAAGCGTCACGCCAAGACGTGTACTCGAGGCCAAACCAAAATCGACTGCCCTGGGAAACGTGTCCTTCCTCCAGAGTCAGCTTTTGAGAAAGCCTTTTACCCAGAAGGCGGTTTCGGTGTCAAGGCAGTGTGCTGGCTCGAGTGGGTGGCGAAACAGGCCGACAAGCACATCCACCGTCACAGATGCGGTCATGGCGGTGAGAGGTATATTTGTGGGGCTCCAGTCGACGGCTATCATCCAGAAAGCAAGACAGTGTTTCAGTTTCACGGTTGTTTCTGGCACGGTTGTTTAGAGTGCTTTCCTGCACCTGAACAAAGAAATGAAGTGATCACAACTGACCGTAAAGGCAACACAATCACAAGGGCGGTTGCTTATCAAAAGACTCTGCAACGAACTCAGTTGCTTCTAGACCACGGCTACACCGTGGTTGAAAGGTGGGAGCATGAAAGGCCTTATCCCTGGTTGAATATCCGTTGCCCACAGAAAAGAAACAAAACTTATCCACACGCGATCGTCTACGACTTCGAAGCCTATCAGGATAAGACCAAGGCAGCTCGCCCGACATACGGGCTCTCTTATGAAAGCGAGCATGTGCCAATCTCAGTCTCCATTGCCGACACGTTGAACCCTGAGCCTGAGTACATTTGCTCCAAAGACCCTGACGAGCTTATCGCTCTGTTTTATGCCTCCCTTGAGTGGAGAGCCGCAGCCATCCGAGAGGCTGTGACTGACCAATATATGCCCCCAGACCTTGAGAATCTCCCTGAGAAGCAACTCAAGCTCATCGACAAATGGTGCAACCAAGTTCCTGTGGTCGGATTCAACTCAGGTCATTACGATCTTAAGCTTATCCGCAAGTACTTTGTTTCTCACTTTGCTCAAGAAAATGAGGTCTTCGCTGCGGAGAAAGAGGGACGCATCATGTTCATCAACACTCCCAGCTACAAGTTCTTGGACATCGTGAATTATTTGGCCCCAGGCATTACGTACGATAGGTGGGTCAAGATGTATGGAGCGACACAGACTAAGTCCTGGCTCCCATACGAGTGGTTTGACAGCGCTGACAAGCTTGATTACCCTGGGCTTCCCCCATACGAGTGCTGGTACTCACAACTCAAAAAGGCCTTCGTTCTTTCTACTCAGGAGCACGAGGAATGCAATCGCATCTTTCACGAGAAAGGTATGCAGACATTCGGAGACTGGCTGGAGTATTACAACAATCTAGACGTGTCTCCCTTCCTCGAAGCTCTCCAAACGATGAAGGGCTTTTACACGAGCCTCGGGGTTGACATCTTCAAAGACGCGGTCTCCTTGCCAGGAGTATCAATGCAATACGTCTTGCGAGGCTCATTGAGATGGGGCCGGGGTCGCAGGGCTCCAGAACTATACGCCCCGGGCCCAGAAGCATACGCCATGCTGAAGGGGGCTGTGGTTGGAGGGCCAAGCCTGGTCTTCACCCGCAAACACGTGCGCGGTGAAACCCGCATCCGCTCTCACAAATACGACTTAGCCCGCATCACGAAACGGATTGTGGGGTTCGATGCGAATTCTCTTTACCCCAGCACGATGCTGCAGGAGATGCCCGGTGGCAAAGAGAAGGTTGTGCATTACGATGACCCGGTGCAGGCAGCGATAGCTCTCAAAAAGAAGCTGCATACAGGCAGGTGGTTCGGGTTTGCTGAGGTGGACATCGAAGTCCCTCGAGAGTTGTGGGAGCAGTTCGAAGAGTTTCCCCCGTTCTTCATCAACCAAGCAGTGCCTAACGAATGTGTGCCCCAGCATATGCACGATTACCTACAAGAAAGTGGCCGAACCCGCTTTCCCGACCAGAAAAAGCTTCTGGGTGTGTTGTCAGCGAAAAAGATGCTTATCTACGCACCTCTCTTGAAATGGTACCTCAACAGTAGGTTCAAGATCACGGCAGTCTATCGCACGATCGATTATAGACCCCAAAAACTCTTCGACTGGTTCGTTCGCGAGGTCGCCGAAAACCGAAGGAAAGGCGACGTTGACAAGGATAAGGCACTGCTTGCCGAAGTGTTCAAGCTCCTTGGCAACAGCGCTTACGGTAAGTTCATCGAAGCCGTGGAGCGCCAAACAAGAACGTTGTACACAACGGATGAGGACGAGGTCGACAAGAATCTCCGCTCACCTTTGTTCGAAGACCTCGAAGAGATCGGAGAGGCCTACAAGATCGAGCTGCGCAAGCAAAAGATCACAATCGACCGCCCCTTTCAAGTCGGTATTGTTGTGTATCAACTTGCCAAGCTCCGCATGCTGGAGTTCTATTACGACTTCCTTGATTGCTTTATCGACAGGCGCGACTTCGAGCTTATCCAGATGGACACAGACAGCATGTACTTCGCTCTTGCTCACGATACTCTCGAAGAAGCAGTTCGCCCAGAACTTCGCGCCCAGTTCGAGGCGGAGAAGAAGAATTGGTTGGCGTGGGACAAGTGGAGTGGTAGAGAGCCGGGCTTATTCAAGCTTGAGAAGGAAGGTACACGAGCCATCGCCCTGTGCAGCAAGTGTTATTACGTAGAAAACGAGGCTAGCGGAGGGGCCAAGATGTCCTCCAAGGGAGTCAACAAGAATCAGAACGAGCTTCGCTGGGAAAGGTACGAAAGAGCCCTGCAAGGGGGTAGGGACATGGCAACAAACAGAGGCTTTCGAATGCACAACGGGGCCATGTTCACATATCAGCAGCACAAGCTGGGTCTCAGCGCCTACTACGACAAGCGCTGGGTGCTGCCAGACGGCATCCACACAGAACCGATCGAGTTTCACAGCCCAGCGGGTGGCAACTGAGTGCCCGGTGGCACAACCATCAACTCCTCACGGACAAACCCGCGCTTGGGGCCGTCGTACAGATAATACACAACAGGCGTATCTGGCTTGGTGACAACCTTCTCGATGTTGTAGACTTTCAAAGACCAGATCGGATCAGTTGCCCGTCGACTACCACCTTCTAGCTCACCGGGGTAATACAGATATCGCAAATTAACCCGAGGAGGGAGCTTCTTTTCATTCACCCCAACAGGCCTAGCATATGGGGTCGCCGGCTTGGCTGAGGTGGCTTTCTCTTTGATTGCTTGTGCAGGCTTCTTGCCAGTTAATCTGGTTACTTCATTGTTCAAAGCCGAGATAACATCTGGCAATCTTTTAACCCAAGCAGTCGAACGGCCAGAGGGCAGATTCATTTCAACTGCGTACTGGTAACCAAACAATCGTTCAGCCAGGGTTCTGTTGAATCTTTCAACAATCCCTTGGTCTCTGTGGATATCAACACGCCCACGACGAATGGTTGTTTTATGAGCCCCAGTCTCTTTAGTCACAGCTCCCATAAACTCTGTTCCCGGGTCAACTTGCAACAGTTGTGGCCATTTCAAAGGCCCGCGTCTGTAAATACGTGTAAGCGCCTTCGAAACTTCATCAGACTCTTTCGAAGTCAAGGGCTCTGCTGCTTTGTAACGGCTAGCTACATCAACAACTGTCAAAGCATATTTGTAAATCTTTCGCCCATGAGGCAGTTTGTCGTGAGGTAAAAAAAGTAGATCCGCTTGATGCACAGCATTAGGAGTCTGGACATCAAACTTGGGCCGAGGGATATGGCGTGGTGCGGGGAGGTAAACTTGCCAAAGGGCTTGTTTGACGAGCCATTTCTTTGCCACCTCTTCAGATACCTTGGCTGCTGCAGCTAGCTTTTTGACAGCGGCAAGTCCTTTCCAATAGCCTTTGGGGCCGTAATAGACCTTTGAGAGTTTCGCCTCCATATACATATGTGTTTACAGAAAGCGAAACGCTGCATATCCAAGGGCGAGCGCGCCAGTGCCGATAAACAAGAGTTCGCCTTGTTTCTGCTGTGGGCCTGGTTTATAAAAGTCAGAGAACTCGGGCTCTTTGGGGAGTGTTATTTGCTGCTCTCGATGTGTTTGGTTGTAGAGCACTAGAGCTTGGTCAGTGTCTTGAAAGTTGTGTTTCGCTTGATCTTTGATTCGATCATTGCTGGCAATCCAGTCGAGAAGCTTTGTGCGGTCTTTCTGATATTTAGCGTAGGCCGCTTGATAGGCCTCTAACGCCTTGTCGTGTCTGATCTTCTCATCCAGAGCGGCTTTCCCACTGTCGCCGGAAAGATATTTTGCGAGATAGTTGCCCCCAGTGAAAGCAGCGGCATTCAAAATTGCTCCACCAACCATAATAGCGATTGAGGCCATTGCTATATATATACATATATGATTTACATTGAGGCAGGGAGGATCTTCTGGTCCTCGAGGTATTTCTTGAGAGCTATACTCCCAGCCATGGCAGCAGTGAACTTCACGTAGTTCATGAGACTCGAGCTGGGGTCGGCCGTGAGATTTTCCTTGACGACCTTTTTGCCAACCCAGCCAATAGTTGCGACAAGGCCAGTTATTGTGGCCGCATCAAGAACAGCTTTCACGAGCTTGTTGTCAGACATGGTGTATATATATATATTTTAAATTTCAGTCGACTCTTCATTATGCGTTGTCTCGTTGATCTGTTGTGTTGCTAATTGCCAAACTGTTTTTAGGGCGGCAATGTTGAATTTAAACATAACAAAAAGAATACCTCCGATTGCAGCCCCGTTTACGAAGCCTTGAAAGAGATCTGCCATTGTGTATATATAAGATTTTTTTACTCCATCTCGCGAATTCTTCGTCTCGGTGGTGGGGGAGTTTGAACTTCATTCACCACTACAGGGGCTGGGGTCGGGGCTTTGCGTCTAAGTGTATTCATAATGGCCTCGCGTTGGTAATATAGGCCCCAAGCGGATATAATTACCCCGGCAACACCAAGAATTAGAAATGCTGAGTTGCTGCTAGCTTCTTCATTTGTCGAGTTTTGGGGTGCCGAGTTTGGGGCAGGCTCGTTTGTTGCTTTAGCAGCTTGTGCTTGTTTTTTTTGCCTCTCTTGCCAGGCGGTTACGCTCAGCAAGCCTTTTGCCAGAAGCAACACGCCCAGGGTTTTTGGCTGGAGCAGTCTTTGGGGTATCAGAGGTAACGTGCGTGTTGTTTGTGGGCGCGACTGTTTCTTCAGGCACCGTCTCGAGTGGTTGAGCCATCATGTGTATATATGTATATTTTTTATTTCAAACCTTCGTGGTTTCTGCCAGGTTTCTGTCAGGTTCCTGCCAGGTTCCTGCCAGGTTCCTGTCAGATTATGTGTCAAAAATTTCATCAAAACATGTGTCAACTTCATCAAAACCCTCGAGTGGATAACCTTCACCGCCTCTGCTTGGGTGTACAGGTGGCACCTCTTCTGGCTCCTTTTTGAAGTCGATGTGTTTTGTAGTGATCAAAACAGCATTGGCCAAGGCCAAGAAGCGCCCACAACGCAGTGCAAGGTTTCCAGCAAGAGATGAAAGTTCCTGGTTAATCATGTAGTCATTTTTGAGTTCTTTCTGCAGGGCCTCCACATCGTCAATCTTAACAACCATGCCGGCGCCTTTGGTTGCGAACATTATAACGCTGTCAATCAGAGACTCGGTCGTCTTGTTACCGACATAGGCTTCATACCTTTTGTAGTACTTTTCAACCTGTTTATCTGTCAGGCGTTTCACCTGCTCGTGTGTGAGCTGGGCACCGATGGCCTCTTTTGATTTGCCGGTTGAAACAAGGACTGCCAGTTTCTCGCGTTGAGCTGGAGTGTCTGGACCTGTTAAGACTTCAGGAATCGCTGATGGCAAGGAGCTATCAGGGGTTGCCTCTAGCAGCTGCATGATTTCATCGTCTTCTTGGAGGTTTGTTGCCATTGCGTATATATTATGTATTTATTTTTCAATTATTCTCTTGATGTCAGGCAAAAGACTTTCAACCTCACGTATAAGCCCCGTCATGGTGGCTGGGCACACGGTGACTTTCAAAGGATAGCGGTTAAGAAGCATGAGACGCAGATCGTCCGTGTCAGCGGTTTTGATTATCTGTATTTGCATCTCCTCCGCATGACTCTGTAATTCACCCAGAAGTTGTGAAAATACCGTGAGCTTGTGGATACTGGTTGAGGTGTTCATGGTTCAGCGTATATATATATGTTTTCACATTTTCACTTCAACCCCATAGGGATGTCGCAGAGAGAAAACTAGGTGAGAAAACTTGTGCCCCTTTAATTTTGCAATCAACTCTTTGTACTCTTGTTGTTCAAGCTCACCGGCATAGTCGTCGAAGATGGCCTTAGTTGTTTTGCTTGATGGGGTGTAAAAAAGCACAATCGCTGCAACGTTTTCCCTAAAGGGTTTCGCAATGCTGGTTAACTGTTGGGTTAGCACCCACACTGACAAGCCGCTGTGGCGAGCACTGAACCCTAGTTTCACAAGTTGACTCGTGCGACCTTTCACATCCTTCGAAGCAGCACAGTCATCCAGCACAAAGAGCGTGTTTGTCCCGTCGAAGTAATAACTGGCTAAAGTTAACCATGCTTCAATCTCATGCTGCTGACAGTCTATCACGAAAATGCGTGGCTCCTTGTCCACGAAACCGTCGTAGGTCTTGTTGTGGACAAATGTTGGGCAGAAGAGAACAATATAGTCAAACTTGCCCCTGAAGGGGCCACGCAACTGATTCAGAAGATATTGTGTTTTGCCAGAATTAGTCGGGCCGATAATTAGGGCATTGAATGGCAGCTTTCGTGGGTCCATTCTCTATATACATATATGTGTATATATATATATGTGTTTAGTACTGAACCGCCTGCAGCTGTCTATCAATGATGTTCATCTGTGAGTCGCTGATGGTGTAGATGTGGCAGTGCACGTTTCCCGAGCCGGAGGTTGCCCTTTCGATTTCAAGATGTACGCCGTCCTTTGTGTTGACGAGGCGTTGACCGTTGCCATGTAGGGTTGTATCAGCCATTGATCTAAGGTCGATAAGGAGGCCGAACTTGTTGCCTGTGAGATATTTTGTTAGATTCATGTTGGGCCTGCCATCACCCCTCTTTTTGAAGAGGCGACTGACTTCCCTCCACATGTCGGTCCCGTTGATGCCTTCGTTGTAAATCCTGTTGGGGGAGCCGTTTATGGTGACATTAACTTTGGTGATGTCTGGGTTGAAGTATTTTTCTGAGTCCCTGGCTCCTGCCGTGTAGGGTTCGATGAATAGCAGAAGGATGGCTTTCAGTGACCTGCGCTGCGGGTTCACCCTGAGATTCAGCCGAGCGTCTGAACCCTTCGAGAAGGGAACCACTTCCTCTCGCATGATATGGTCGTAAGCAAACTCCTTTCCGCTAGAGTATACACTTTCTGCATCGTCAGCCAGCTGCTTACTTCGGATTGTCTCGTACTCAAGCTGGATATTTGTCAACTTGTAGACAAGCTTGCTTGTATCCGAACCCCTGACAACTTGAGAAGCAGGGGCGAGCGTTATCTCGAATGTCAAATCGTTATAGAGTGCCTGTGGGTACATGACACCATGGTCTGTTATAATCTGGTGGTCAAGATTAATGCGGTATTTGTTTTTGTAAATGGTCTCCAGCTTGTTTTCCGCATCCACGCCAGAGGTCTTCTTGTCGCCGGCACTAGAGCGAATCTTATTCAAGTCTACACTCTGGATGCCCTCGGGGAGCATGTTGTCTCTCTTATCAACAGAGAGGAATAGGTCCTCAAAGATTTTGTAAATATCGTACCCAACGGTGTCCTGGACAGTGGTGGCGGCAAACTTCACAACAAGCCTGTCAACTAGTGCTCTGGAGACATTTTGTACAAGATAGTTGTTTGCGTGGCCGCCGGCAAGGTCGATGTTAAAGAGCAAGGCAAGCGAGCCCGACACGATAACCTCATGTTCGTTGAGCTTGGGCACCGTAACGTACAGGGTCTCGCCGGGATTGGCTGAAGTGCGTTCAAAGGTGATGCGTTTTACGGTGCGCTCTGCTTTCATAGCACCAAGAATCTTCTCGGCATTCGTTGGGAGGAGGTTGGGTTGCACGGCCATAGCCCAGAGTATATATATAAATTTATATTTATATTTATATACATCATGGCAGAAGGTGGATATGACTATGATCCAACTGGCGAGAACGAAAATACCGGGCTTGACTGGGACATAGACCACGATGATGACGACGAAGAAGAAGAAGTTGACACAACAACCCCCTTTCAACCGGGCGGCACATCCACTCCATACCCTCCTGGTGAAGAGCAGATTGAAATGCACACACTGCCTCGCGAACAGAGCGGTTTTGATCGTGAAGGCATCCCTCTGCTTGAAGGCGACTTCTTAGATGCAACGGAAAAAGCATCTAGAATCGATCAAGCTATGGACTGGCTTAAAAGCCGCTTTCCGAGAATGAATCCCAGCCGAATAGACCCTATTGGTTTCGGTAAAAAAAACCAGAAAATATAGGCAGAATTGTTACCTTTGGACCAAGGGGTGGCGAGAAGCCCATTTTCAAACAAGATGGGTCTGGCCTTCTTAAATCATTCACAGACAAGTTCAAAGGGGCTCTTGGCCCAAGCGCTGAAGAGATCGTCTCTGAAGACAATACAACTATAAGAGAAGAAAGACAAAGGTTGAAGGAGGCAGAGAAACAACTAAAGGAGGCGGAAAGAATTGCTGTAGCACGGCAACAAGCAGCAAGTGAGGTTCAAAATCTCAGGGGAAGAATCGAAGAAACTCAAGCTAGGATTGACGCTCTGGATCAGGAACATGGTTCAAACGTTGAGAGTCAAACCGAGCTAGATCGGTTAAAACAACTAAAGAAAAATCTTCAAGGCGATCTTGAAAACCAGAAAAAAGAATTAGGCGCCATTCAAAAAATACAAAAACAACGAGACCAAGAGCAGGCAAAGGTTGACAAACTCAGAACACAACTTTCTGCGAAAACTAAAGAAAGAAATGCTGTCGAAGCAAGACTGAACTCCACCAAGCCGCTGGATGAGTTAAACGAACAAATAGAAGAACTTGAACGACAAAACGAGGAAGACAGGCGCGTGATAGAGGATGAGAACACTTCTCCCTCTGACAGAGAAGCTGCAGAAGCCCGAGTTGCTGAGCGAGAAGAAGAACAGGGAAGACTAAGAACACAAGTTCAGGAAAGAGAAGAAGCCTTGCCTCTTCGAGAGCGGGTCAAAAATATCTTCAAGAAATATGGCTGGACCCTTCAAGCAGTTGTTCTGGCTGCAGGTCTAGTCATAGGCGCTGTGACGATTGCTGCAATGAATGGCTTAAAGGCCGGCACCAAGGCTATTGGCAATGGGCTCAAAGCCCTAGGAAATAAGGTTGCCTCCATCTTGCCAGGCTTGATCGGTTCGATCGTGAGCTTTATCTTCAAAACAGCCGGCCAGGTTATATCCTTCCTTGGCGAGCACGCCTGGCTGCTGATCCTTGCTGTTGTAGGCTTTATGATTGAAAGGATCAGCAAGCGCAGGAGATAATTATCTCATCCAGGCAAACAAGCCTGCTAAAGCAAGCGCACCCACACCAATGAGCGCCTTGTTTACGTGATGCGGCTCGATCTTGGTCTCTTGTGTGAGGTCTGTTGTTGGTGTGGGGGCTGGTTGTGGTGTGGGTGTGGGTGTGGGTGCTGGTTTTGGGTCTTTTGGAGCTATGCCCTGTGCCTGTGTCGCCTGTTTGTGAATCGGGTTCGATGGGTGGCTGTTTGGTGGATTAATCTTTGTCGGCCCTCCGTCCATGGGGCGAAGGGAGGCTTTTTTTGTGGCAAGATTGACATCATTGTTAACACCCAGCTTCATCCCTTGCGTTGCCTGCATAAGATTGTTATTGTACCCCACCACGCTCTCTGTGTTGATAACCATGCGTGACGGCATCAGCCAGCTCCCAGGGGCAACTACAAAGTTTAGCCACACTTTCGTTGCTTGGATGGCCTGCTGATAATGCTGTACGCTCTTAGATATGTCGTTTAGTCTTATGGCGTCCTCTAAGAGCGTGAGGAATACTCTCTGCGTTTCGAATGCTCGGCCTCCATTCCCAAGAATGCTGCTGCGAGTGTTTGCTTGTGCACCCAGAATGCAATACACAAAGGCCTCGATTGATTGGTTCATACGCGCGAGCCCTGGCTGTGTTAGCCCTTGTGCATAATTCGGCACAAAGTGCTCGAACTGACTAACAGCGCCCTGGTCGTTACGAACGAAGTATATGCCGTTTGCTCGATAGTTTGGGTCTTTTCTGTCTGTGACGCGCTCGTCATCAAACAGGGCTAGATCGGGATCAGGATAGTCGTAATCAGTAGAACTGGGCCCATCATATGCGACCCAAATGTACACATTGCCAAGCCCGTGATTTTTGCCGTATGTGAAACGGAAGTCAGAATTGGGGTCTACACCGAACTCTTGGCAAATCCTCTTATATGCGTCGATGTTGAACTTGTTGTCTTTCTGGTTGAATGTGGGGTCGTCTGGCAAAGCACTCACACTCTGTTCCCCACCCAGCTTGTAGAGTATTCGTCTTGTTGTGAAATAGACGTGAAACCTGTAAAATGACCGTAGCTGCGGGGTTAGGGAGAGAGTAGAGTTCTTATCAAACAGAAGGTCACGCGAGATCCCACAGCCGGTTGTTGCACACCACAGAGCAAAGTTTAGTTGTTGTGGCCAGAAACTCATATGCGGACCACCGAGCCACTTTCTCCCATATTTTGCGGTTTTGAACGAAATTTGTGTGTCTCTGAAAATGTTTCTGTATTTCGTTGTGAAATAATCAGTTGGCGTGACATAGATCTTTTGCGCTTCATCGTTCAAGACAGAGCCAATCATCATGTCTTTATCGATTGAGGTGGAGAAATCAACAGCAGGGATTGGCTTTTGTGTGTTTCGGTTTAACGTTAACTGATAAGGGAAACCGCCAATATACTCTAAGCCAAGGGCGTCTTTCAGGGATTTTGTCCAATTCTTGTGCGGTATGTCTGAAGGCATAGCCCAGGAGCCATGCCCCTCTGAGAAAAGAACTACTGCTGAGGCTTTGTGCTTTTCGTCGAAAGAAACTTCTGTTTTAAATCTTGACATGTCAGCGTGCGGGAAACGCCTTTTGAAGTCTGAGATAGCCTTAGCCTTGGCGGCTGTAGAAAGTTTTTCAGCCTCCGGAGAACTCAGCCAAGCAAGTTGTGTGGGTTGTTTTTTGCTAATATACCTTTGTTCTGGATAGAGGGGATTTTGGGGACGAGGAAAAAACGGGGGTGGAGGTCCGTAATCGTGACCGCCAATGTTCAGACCGAGATTTGAACCGTGTCTGCCAAACATGATTGAATATATACATATTTAAATTTAAAATATATATATACAATCATGGTTATGCTAAGAATCTTCACACATTCGAACCCCCACACAATCTACTTCGATCACCCTCTTACGAAACCGAGTTTCGTCCGGCTTATCGCTTTCTGGCTTTATAATTCGTGGTTTACTTTGAAAGAAGACGCAACAATAACATGGTTTACAACTGGCGAAAATAAAAAAGGAACTGTCTTGAAAATACCCGAAGGACATTACTCTCCAGACACTCTGAAGCTTTGGGTAGAGGAGTTATTTAAGGGGCAACCAGTAAAAGTACATATCGTGAACGATGAACCCTTTGCGAGAATGCATCTGAAAAAACATTTTCCTAATGATGTAGAACTTAGTCCTAATTTAGCTAAATTGTTCGGTATAAGTACTAAATTACAGAGAGATACATACATTAAAAAAACTTACATCACCAGCGATGTATTACGTTCACTGTGATCTTATCGATAAACAACAAACCTTACTCAATGGAAAGCCTTCAGATGTTTTGGGGATGGCAGCTGTGGAAGGAAGCTTTTATGGAAGCTACAATAAGTATGAGTACGCTGAGGACAGAGAAAATGCTGCATATCTTAAAACATCGTCTGGTGAATTTGTAAACAGTTTAACAATTTCAGTCAAGGGCGAACACGGAGAGCTTTTTGATTTTAATGGCTTACCTTTATTTTTTGAAATAGAAATAATATAAAACTATATACACAATCATGGTTGTGTTAACAATCGTCGCGCCTTCGAACCCTCACATCATCTACTTCGACCACCCACTTCAGAAACCGAGTTACATAAGACTTGTCTCTTGTTCATTTTACAACTCGTGGCATAATTTGAAAGAAAATGCAACTATTTCAACAACAATAAATGGCTCCAATGGATCAACTCCAACCGTGACATTACTTCAAGGGCATTACACCATTGATAGTCTAGCGAAAGAATTTAATGACTTAGCCACCAAACATAGAATAAAATTACAATTATCAACTACTATAAATAAACCAGTCGGCTCAATGGTCATTCACAATGGAAGTAAAGTAAAGTTTAGTGATAATCTGGCAAATTTACTTGGCATAAGAGCTGTATTGTTTCAAGTAACATACGTCAAAGGATTAACATCACCAAGCACTTACTTTATCCACTGCGATCTGGTTGATAAAGAACAGAACCTGTTCAACGGTAAGCCTTCGACTGTCTTGGCTAAATTTGATCTTCGAGGTGAGCCATATGAGAAAGTTTTCTATGAATCAACACAGCAGAACATCTTGCGTGACGTCTCGTCTGGTGATTATGTAAACAGCATAACACTGTCTGTAAGGGATGAACACAATGCCCTTTTTGACTTCAATAACATGCCCCTTGAATTTGAACTTGAGATCAATTAAAAAATATATTATATATATACTCCCTGATGATGAGCTCGGCTAACGTGTTGCCATCAGCTCCTGAATACAGCGAAACTCCATCGCTTTACCCAGACTTATCCAACGGTGAAGACTTCAGACTCAAAAAAATCTCTGACTTGCAAAAGGAGCTTGAGTCGGAGGCTAATCATTACAGACAAGTTGCTAAGAAATACAAGCGAACACATACAATTGTTCACGGAACCGCAGTAAGTTTTGGTTTTATTTCTACAGGCTTGTCTACAGCCACAATCGCCACAGCTCTGAGCGGAGTTGGGCTCATCGCCAGCCCGGTTATTGCCGGCGTAGCAGCTATTACAGGTTTTTCAGCAGCCGGCATCACTTTGTTTAGTAGGCGGCTTCAGAGAAAAATTACTAAACACGAAAAAATATACACACTCGCCCTTGCAAAACGAAACTCTGTCTTTGAGCTGGTTTCAAAAGCTCTAACTGACAAGCGTATCAGCGATTCAGAATTCAAAATAATCCTCCGTGAAGTTGAGAGCTATTATGAACTTAAGAACGAAATACGCTCTGGTGAAGCAAACCCCTCACAAAACAAACAAACTCAAACTCAAACGCCAGATCTTGACAAGATCAGAAAAAAAATCCGCAAGGAAGAACAAGAAAAGATTAAAAAAAAACTCAATCGTCTTACCGCTGTGTCCAAGTCAGATTTGAAAGACTAAATTCGGGTTTCTCGCTTTATCTAACAAAAGAACGCAATTGCGTGACAAAGCGTGACACATGGCGTGACATTGTGCGTGACTGTCACGCGTGACATTGCGTGACACATAACGAAAAAGGACAAAACCCTAGTCAGGGGGTGCTCTGGTGGCTGTTTCGTTTTTGCCTAGCCTAGGCTAGGACTTAACTCCGGACAAGGGAGTTGTCGTTTCCCATTTAGCCTCTGGGAGCGAGGTCGAGTTCTCCTAGGAGATCTCTGTTCGAGCACCCCCCTGTATCAGTTGGGCCGGGGCTGGTTCACCAGGGGGTCACTAACTGACGCAGCAACCCCACTACCCCTGGTCTGACATCGCATTAGCCGTAAGCAGGATTCAGTGGGGGCCAGCCACACCTCCCTGAGCTATACCGAATTACAGACTTAATATAATGTATGGTGCGAACAGGTCTTTTATATTCGAGCGAATTGCCGTGCTTTCACATGTGGTAACTCATAAAGAACTACGCATGCGCAAATATAGCCGAAAAGTTGTATTTTTCTAAATATAGGCTTTACATAATAAATACCGGAAGTCACGATCGCCAAATTGAAAAAATAATTATAATGTTTAAGCATGACTGACTTCACCGCACGGCTCAATGAACTTGACAAACAACACAATTTTGCCATCCTTCGCTCGCTATATGGTGGTGATTATAGGAAAGAAATACACCGCTTGCGCCTGCCGGAAAAACTTTGCCATATCTACGAAGATATGGGGTTGGCAGAGATGGGGAAACAATATCTACAAGAACATTATAACGCCTTGCAGCGTGAACGTTGGGCCCGAAGATTTCTGTCTTGTTATTCTTGCGACGGCCCATTTTTACAATCAAGCGATTCTTGTGAACTTTATTGCAAAAAATGCGGTCGTGTGGAAGTGCTAGAGGATTATGCTCCGGCATATACAGATCAAAACATTTTGTACAAACCAAGACAAAGGCAGTCGGCACGGTGTTATGCGTTTGGGTACGCTTTAACACGAATTAACAAAAGGATTGGATTGACTATCGACCAAATTGATAACACGAAACGTATCTTCAAACTTATAGAAGCTCGGCTTCCGAGAATCTCTTATACGTTTGTGCTCTACAAAATCCTGGACATTACAACGCCGCTTGAAGACCCGCAACGAGCGATTGTAAATTACCTAAGGCAACAGATGTCAAACAATATGATAATTAAAAACGGTCGTTTATGGAACAATGCTTTCAAAGATCTTGAGTAAAAGTTGCCGCTTTCTCAATAAGAAAGGCTTCTAACATAGCACTGTCATCGCCGATGTTGTCTTCAAAAGTTTCACCAGGTATGGTTTTCTCAAGGTGTTTTTGATTTGATAAATTTTCATGTATTTTTCTGCGAAGCCTTGCCAAGTTCTCGTGAAATCGTTCGACCTTCGGTTGAATACTGTTCAAAAATCCCTCGTGCTTGACAATTTGAAGCTCTGTGAAATTCAACATTTTCCATGCAAAGAAAGCAACCGGCTTCGGCCCCTCATCTGGAGCAAGGAGAGCCTTTTTCATTCTGATGTAACGCAAAAACTCTTCATCTACGTATTCTTTGCTGAACGACATTCTGACCGCGCCGTAAGAACACCATAGGTCTTTCTCGGCTATTGAAGCCATTATTTGCTCAAATGTCTGAGTTTTTTTAAGAGCACCAATATCAATAAGTTTAGTTTGATTGTGTGTAAGCTTTTGTTTTGAAAACAAATAGCAGATGCCCCAGGCAAGAGCTGTGTGACATTTTGTCTGGTAAATATTTCCGCCGTTTAAAAGATTATTATGATTCGAACTTGGCTCTATCTGGTTTAGAGAACACATTCTGAAGTAAGAATCAATGAAAAGGGCTTTATTAACCATAGATCCGCTAAAATAAAGACCCGTTTGTATCTGGGGTGTATAATAACTAGGCACTCGAGTCATAGCTATTTTCCGCTTGAAAGGACATTTGAACTCCAAAAGAATTAAATTATTATTTTTGTCAAGATAATAGCCGTCTGGACTGCATATAATCTTTCGAAACAATGGGTGATCTGTTGCCAGATTGAGGGATATACTGTTGGCAAAAACTCTAGCAGAGTGCTTCTGTTCAAAGCATTTGCGAGCGATCGGTTCGAACAGATTGCCCCAGGTACAGGCCGTATTGTTGTGCATGTCGGCTGGCTGTAATTTATTTAAAAGCAAGCTCTTTGGTGTTTCAAACGGCGAAACTCCGATCAAGGCTGCAATTTCGGATGCCCCAAGAGTATTTTGTCGATAGCTCACCCAGTCGGCGCTCTTTTGTTTCAGACCAGTGTTCCTCGATTTGAGAAAGTTCAAGAACACTTGTGTTGTCGTCATCATTGATATACAAAGGGGAAGTGTTTTTTTTCAATTGGTGATAACAGCGAGTTATGTCTAGCTTGCCGTTGCGGGCTCGGGCAAAAATGCATTTACCCCGGATCAAAATTACACTCTACTTAATCAGTAATCAATGCACGAAGTCGGACAGCCATTTTTTATATGCTTGTAAACCGTTGTCTTAGACAATCTTCGATTGCAGCCGGGACAAAGCTCTTTCGGCCGTGGTTCTGTTCTCAGCTTCTTACAAGCATATTTTTGACGCTCAACAAGCGAATGACCTTGTGTAAAGTTCAAGCCGCAATGTCTACAAGGATTGTATTCGAACGTCCCTTTGTTCTTTGCATACAAGTCATCACCTTCTTTCAACTCAATTCCCCGCATTTTCAAAAATTCAACAGCAGTCATTGCCTTACTGTGTGCCATTGCGCATATACAAAGGTTTTAGCTTTCTTCAATTGGTTATGTCTAGCTTGCCGGGGTTTGAGGGAGGGGGTCTCAGAGTAGTTGGTGGGGAGGGACGTCAAATACGGTTTTTCAGATCCCTAAATAAGCCGCCAAACGCCCGAGTTACCCGGCCCCCAGGTCGAATGCAATGAGGCCTGGGGGCCGGGTAACTCGGGCGTTTGGCGGCTTATTTAGGGATCTGAAAAACCGTATTTGACTCCCTCCCCACCAACTACTAAAACTGCAACGCCCAAAAAAGGCAAGGGGTATGGAAACAAAATACATAAATAATGATAAATAGAAGGAGGCATAGCAAAATGCACTCGAAAATCCTAGGACGATAATACTTATGCCTGCTCAATCTAACACTACCCACGAAATGCGTAATAATGGACCGCTGGACGCAGGCCAGCCACAAAAGACTACAATATGATCAGGTAAGACTAACAGGACACCAAATGAGAACTGAAGGGTACACCGCCGATACCCGAACATATAGGCACTTGACTGTCAAATACACGCAACAAAAAACACATGCGCATCGCCCGGTAACCGCAGCAAACACAGGCTGCTCATGGGACAGAATCAAACTTCGCTAAACACACCGCCCGATAACCGCAGCAAACACAGGCTGCTCACAGGTCAGAGAATCAAACTTCGCTAAACACATTGCCGGGTAACCGCAGAAAACACAGGCTGCTCACGGGTCAAAGAATCAAACTTCGCTAAACACACCGCCCGGTAACCGCAGCAAACACAGGCTGTCCACGGGTCAAATAATCAAACTTCGCTAAGCACACCGCTTGGTAACCGCAGCATGCACTAGCTGCTCACAAGCCAGAGAAAGAAAAATCAAAAACTGGGCACAGCGCCAGGTAGTCCGAATGTCAAAGTACGCGTATTAAGGGGGTACCAAAAATAATCGAATAAATGGGAAATAACAGTAATAAACAGATACGGGATGAAGTGCCATGCGCAACTTAGTTGAACGGCTTCGGAGAAAGCTAATCTAAAATCTATGCGAACCGATTTACAGACCCTATCGGCTATCAAATTGAGCGAAAACTTCTGTGTTTAAGGACCCATCGTCCTTGTCGACGAAACGACTTAGAAGATCAGCTCAGACATAGGTCTCGAGAGGAATCCACTCAGCATGTATCTGAATGTCATTCTCTAAACACAGCTTGGAGCTGCCAACCGAAACAATCCTAGAAGCATTCTCGTTGTCCGTAAATACTTACTTAACCTTCTTGTGCCTCAGAGACGATACATGCGCTTGTAGAACGTAGAAAATGGCCTTTCACGGAACGCCGAACTTTGCTGACTTTCAAATGGTCTAAACATACCGCTGACAGGCTGATTGTTCAATTTCAGTTGAAATCCACAAAAGCGTAGTCGCTAACATCACAGAAAATAAAGAAACGGTGATAGAAAATGAACAACCCAGCGAGACCGAGCTTGAATAGTTGAATGAATCTGTCTGTGAATAAACTGGCGATAGGACCGACGGCTAAATGCAAAGAGTAGATAAAGCCGGCCACTCCAGCAAGCTCTCTGAAGGTATAGACCACTTTCATAATGGCGGCCGATTTATTTATTGTTTTATATGTATGTTAATTAGCCTTATTGGCCTCGTTAGCGTGTGCAAAATTCAAAACAATTTTTACTCTAAAATGAGGCCAGTGAGGCTAATTAGCATGCATATAAAAGAATAAATAAATCGGCCGCCATTATGAGAGGTCTATAGTAGCGCTGCTCGACGAAATCAAAGCTTCAAGGTTGCTTAAGCTTGGCAATTTTACCGGAAGGAACTCGAAACTGCATCTGAATGGTGTCAATAATAAATCCCAACCACTGTCCAACTTGCATAGGCTCCAACATTGACTTCTCCTTGTTGATTTTTGAAACCGCTAAAGCCAAATCTTTCTGATGCAGCAAACTAGCCGCAGCTGCAGTCACTATCTCGATCTCAGGGTGCCCAGAGATACCGTCGTCTAAGAAAACGAAACAACGATGGCTCATGGAGCGCCAACGCTTGACCAAAGGACGCATTAATTGGTAAAACAAAAACGCCCGGAACTTAATCCAAAAGGCACGACCTTGAAAGAGAAAAATCGCACTTTGTCACCAAAAGGGCCAGAAAAACCCCAAACATTTCTGATGATCCGAAAAAAATCTCAACGTGATGATACCCAGATTCGAGATCCCACGTGAAGAACCACTTGTTTTGTTCGAAAAATAGGAGAGACAATTCAAATCTACGTACTTAAAAGAATGCTTGTAAAGGCAAGGGTTCACATGCCTGATGTCAATGACCAGTCTGAGCTTCTTCCCTTCAGCGGCGGACAACAGGTTGACACAAAAAGGTGGCTCTGAATGCCCCTGAAGGCAATCGCTAAGCAACAATATAAAGAAAGCGTCCTCGACAAACTGGGAATGAATTTCGGCAGAACGATTGTTCCTTATATAACACGAATCCGGAAATATTACAAAAGGTGACTTAAAACCTTCCGAAATAATGCCTAGGATAAACCGCGAAACGCCGATGGTTGACTTCCAACAACTTAAACACTGTTTTAGGCGGCCTTTCACGCCAATGGAGCCTTCCACCAACTCGACCCCACTACTTAATAATCAGATAACAGCGGCAGCGGCAGCGGAACTTTCAGCCGTTAGTCACCCGGCTTGGCGCTTGTCTCGAAGACGCAGAGGTGACAAAGTTACGAGGACAGTTACGGAACAAGTGGCCAAGTACCAGCACTGAAAAACAGAAAAAAGAGAATATATAAACTTAGTGTGTAAAAAAAAATACACGAACCAGTGCTGGTAATACGCCGAGAGAAAGAATATACATCCAACACTTGCTTAAATACTTCGATACAGAACACCCAGGAGACTACATAGCATAACTAACATAGAAACACCCGTGAAAACCCCAAACAAATGGGTCGGATTCCGAAACGCACAGAATACAAATGCATGCTAAACTTCGTATCGCACATATTGCCGTGCTATTCCTAAGTATACCTTTTTAACTCGTTGTTGCCGCTACTTCATAATCGCTTGGAAAACTCGCATAACGACAGCATTTGTGAATTTTTTGACCATATTTTGTTTTACTGCGCCTTTCAATAACATGCGGAATTTGAAATTCAAATCTCCACCAACAGTTGCGTTATTCCCTGCCGTCAATCATAATTAATATGAAAGCCAACGGACCATGTAAAAAAGAAACAAACAAAACGGATCGAAATCTACCAATCATAATGCACGGACGTGACCTTTTGACCTCATTGAAGTGAAGACCTGTTTCCTGAGAGGTAAGCTAAGATGATTGACGACACGGTAAAACGCAACTGTTGGTGGAAATTTGAATTTCAAATTCCGCATGTTATTGAAAGGCGCAGTAATAGCCAAAAACACGTCTCTCCAGTTTTACAATCATAAACCATGTGCGTCCATCCGGGTGGTTACAAAGTTCTCATATAATACTTTACGTCCTCTACACGAAAAGTCAAATAAAACAAATAAAATAAGGAAATAAACTGTTCTGCGGCGGTAACACTCGTGAATACGCGAAGCGTTGAAGCGAGTTATAGCAGTGGTACAAGATATTTCACTTGATCGGTCAATCGGCTGCTACCATTGAGCCCGCGATTTGTAATGGTCATATGCCTTAGCCATAGGAACGGCGTTGGATGGAGGGGAGACTGGCAAGGTGGACGCAGGGGTTGGGGGTTCAGTGAAGCAAAACGTCTGGGTCCGACCGTTTCGTATTCGAGAGTTGGCCCATAGGAGCCTTTGATTGAAATAAACGTTTGTTTGTATGCAATTTGCAGGCGGAGATGAGTGGAAGATAGTTGCTGAGGAACTGGGCCTGAATTCAGATGAGATTCGTTACCTTGACAACCGAACTCAGAACCCATGCGAGGCTTTGTTGGCGTATATTGCTCAGCACTGCTACAGAAGTGTGGGGTACCTGTACAACATACTGAACAAATGTGAACTTCCCTTGGTAGCTGATATTCTGTGAGGTGTTAAGGCTTTGTTAGCATATATTGCTCAGTCAACACTCTTACAGAAGTGTGGGACATCTGTGCAACATACTGAACAAATGTGAATTTCCCTTGGTAACTGATATTCTGTGAGGAGTTAAGAGACAAAATTTTTGATATTGCATGTAAGTGAAAGGGACAGTGCCATGAGATCTGCAAGGGCAATTTTAATTTTCTATTTTTGGGTCTAATGGCTATTACAGCGATATTTCTCTGTTTACAAACATAACGTCAAATTTGTTTTGTTATTCAAATTTGCCAACTATTAAACAAAAGAACTATTTGTTTCAACAGCCAAAAGTTCTCTGGTTGGCAAATTAAATAAACAACAATAGGTGACGTAACGAGAAATATCGCTATTATGTATATGTTGTGGTTCAATATTTTCCTTGGTTCAAATTTTATTTTCCTTTGTTTAAAACTTATTAACATACATTACCATACCCCAAAACAAAGGAAAATAAAATTTGAACCAAGGATAAAATTGAACCACAACATATATATTCAGTAGATTTTAGGTCATATATGTATGACTCAGTTTATCAATTCTATTTTTAATTTGTAAGACAAACTCAATTAGACTATCTCTGAGACTGAGAAATAAGGGACTTCTCGTGGTCTAAAATAAAGATGGCGAAACCTTAACCATGTATTAAAAACACTTGCGAGATGAAGAAAGCACTCGCCTCCGTGCTTTACACATTTCTTATCTGTTCTCAATATAATACACGGTTTGGCTTTTTTATTTGTTGAATAAACACTGCAGCCAGACTAATGTTTAGTGTGTGAGAACAATTTCAACGAATCGCCTTAAAAGGGATCTGCAGTACTTGACCTAGAAATTCAGTTATTCTAGCCATTTTTAATAGTTTTAAGACGATCTTTATATTTAATTGTAGTTAGACGTTATTGTGATATATAACTATAAAAAAGTATCACTGTTTTTCTGAATATTCAGAGTGCAAACCATGGGCTGTATGGTAGAAGTTATCAATTTTAGGATGGCCTACTCATTTCAGAGGTGACTGCTGCCGTGACAATAATTAAGAAACGGGGGGACTCCCACATAAAAATGACCGGGGTGCTCGTCGTACCTTTTAGGGGTCAAAATTTGTACATTGGTACTGCTAAGGGTGCTAAAATTTAAGTAATGATCCGCATAAGGAGGAAAGTGCTGACGGCAATACACGATGGAATGTCAATTTTTTTTATTGTTACAACTAGTGATCTCATTGGCCTATAGACTCAAAGCCGCTAAAAAGTAAGGGTTCAAGGTGCATTTTTTTTTTATTTTTTAAAGGTTTCATGTAATTTAAGATCCAATCGCACAACATGCAATGTTTCAAAGAAATTGTATTTGGGGAATTTCATCAAAGAAGCAAAATTATTAGCTATTGTCTTCCGCTATTCTGATTGGTTAAGCACGAACATTTCCTAAAATTTATTTGACGCAAATTGATTTTCTTTATTTTTATACTGAAATATAATTATAAACCATCAGCTCCTCCTCTGTTCTTGAAATCAAAGACATTCTTTGTGGGAAGGAGCCACTGCCGCAGAACAACTTATGTGGAGCATTACTTAAAATGATCACCGTTACAATTATTGCGGTACCTTTTAGGGTATTAAGCCGAAAAGATATGACAGAATATGACATGTGTTGTTTTAGAATTGGTAAAAATTCATTTGAGCCACAACCACCAGACAAGATTCTGGTACCTTTTAGGGTACTTTTCGAAAATTTCCGACGAACACCCGGGTAGGAGTTATCTCCCACTAAGACCTTAAACGTTAGTGTGACGCAACCAACGATATGCCTATGAATCAAGAACGTCGTCGTTTGTCCGCCCTGCCCGCCTACAGGCTGAAGGCGGATATGATTTTCTCTCGCTGGTTATGGTCTTTTGAGCTCGTCTTTTGTTGCGTCAGTCAATTTAATAAAAGCGTTTTGACATAGGTTAGTTGTAAACTGATACGTTTGACAGTCACACAAATTCTGTAACCAATATGTTTGTTATAAATATTACGCTAGCCTAGTCCTTAGCAGTAAAGTCTGCGCAACATCCGCTTTTGTGGTGCGCAAGTGCAGAGCGCGAGACACGTACGGGAGAGAAGAAAAGAAAGACGCACCTGTAGACACCTTATTGTTCTAGCTCGTCCACCGTTCATCTGATGAACGGAATCTTATTGGCTGGTTTGTACCACGTGACACTTGTTGAAATGTGATAATCAAGATGACATTATCAAAGAGTGATGGGCCTAACACAAATCCCAATCGCCGCAAAAAATATTTTAGCTTTTAAAATAAAACTTCGCAAGTGTCTCATAGTTTTTTTCCTTTTAAATCAAACTGAAGTTGTAACGGGCCTGTTGTGCTTGATGTTGCTCTTCTCACCTTTGCGTACCTCTTGTTTCGCGCTGGTTACTCGCTCGCGCTCGCGCGCCACAAAAGCGTGTGTTGTGTACGCTACTAGCCTATCACCTTCTCTCCTTGGACAATCGCAACGTCCACTTAAGGTCCTGGGAACGAGTTGCGTGGCAGCCCGGCCGGAGTAAGGCCGGAGATGTACTCAGTTAGTTTTTGATCACTGATGTCACTCAGAATTATAGTCCCGACCTAAACTAGCTGAAACCGCATGGGACTATTTTCGGTGTTTACGGCTGGCACCATTGGGACAACAAGTTAAGTAATATATCAAACATGAGACACGGTGTTTCATCAGCTTTCCAAACACCGCGGAGTGGGTTGAAAAACGAGGCGCAGCCGAGTTTTTTTTAACCCACTTGAAGGTGTTTGGAAATCTGATGAAATACTGTATCGAATGTTTGATATTATTTCTCAAACAAAATGATTTTAGAAGAAGAAATTAAGGATGCAAAACTGAGGAGTGTTTCAACCGATTTCCAAACACTCATTAAACATTAATTTCCTTTGTATTTTCGTCATGAATTATTAATGATTTTGAGAAGAAACTTTCTTACAACAAAGGTTTAGTGGAAACCACAGAGTAATAGGAGGCGGAGTGACTCTAGCTTGTTGTATATGTACACTGTCCATATACAACAAGCTAAGTAAGCTAGGGTTACTCGCTTCCTATTACTCTGTGGCTTCCACTATGTGCAAACATGCTGGCAAAATGAGGTAAAGCGGCAACCTTATAAAATAAACATTAGACAAAATATCGCTATAGCTGTTGCAATGGAGGTGGCAAACGGGACAACATTGCGGGTAACGTTGCTAGCAGCTGTTGCAAGAAAGTTGGTTACACGGTGCAACATTGCATGCAACTGTTGTAATCAAGGTAGCAACACGGTGCAACTTTATACGGAATATTTCATGCAGCTATTGCATTCAAAGTGACACCCGATACGATGTTGTACACGAAACTTAACTGTTGCAATCGAGGAAGCCAAACGGTGCAACATTGTTATGTAACATTGCTATGCATAAATTAATTCCAATGACCACACTACTTTTCAAGCAACATTTCATGCTATACAATTTTTGCAATCGAGTTGGACATACGGTACAAAATTACATTTTCAAATTGTGCGCTATGTTGTAAACAATGTTATATCGTTTGTCCACACCATGGCTACAATAGGTTCCTGGTTCTCAGAAAATTACTACGACTACTACTTCGGGCACACCCACACCGATTCAATGAGTTTTCTCCACTCCCCTTTGTCAGACATGATAACTGGAAGTTCCTGTCGTGCCGTCCAGTGTCCCTCTCTAATTGGTCTATGAAAGTTATTGCTGGGCGTTTCCTCGATCGCCAGCCATGTCTTGGATCCCAGAGAAGTAGCTGAGAAGCAGTATCGTTCTTGCTTCTCCAACAATGTTCACTTAACTGTAGTCGACGAGTCCGGAGAGTTTTTTAGCTGGGAGGTAGATTTCCATAGTGACCCTTGTTGGTTATATGATCTTTCCAGCTTTTATCCAATGCTGTTCGTAGGAGTCTTGTATAACAGCCATCTAATTGTTTCTTCAGTGTCGTTGTTAGTGTCCAACTGTCCGACCCATACAGTAGAACAGTTTCTACTGAAGCTCTGAAAAATCGTATCTTTTTAGGTCTCTATTAAGGTTGGATTTCCACACTGTCGTCAATTCATGCGGCCCATGCCTTTGCTTTTCAAATTCCAAGGTCTTTCTCCGTTTGATCAATCCAGGAGCCTAGATATTGAAAATCGTTCACCCGCTTTAACTTAGAATTTTCTGAGATGGTGATGTCTCCTTGTTATCTGTTATAAACCATGTTCTCAGTCTTGCTACTGTTGATGTATAGACTAACCTCCTTGGCGGCAGTTTCAACTCGCTCTAGCAATGCCTGGGCCTTCTCCAAATTATATATCTGAAATCAATGCAATGTCATCGGCAAAATCCGTGTCAGTGATCATAACTGCGCGGTTGCGTCGGCTCGGCCTCCTCTCATACAGTGTAAAACCCAGATCTTCGAAACCTTCAGTCGCAGATCGCACTGCATAGTCTAGTGTTAAGATGAATAGGTATGGAGCCAGCGTGTCGCCCTGCAATACCCCGTCCAGAATAGCAAAGGAAATATCGCAGCAAAGAAAAAAAAAAACAGCTTGGGTACAGAGTTAACACAAGCACAACCGAGACAAGCTTTTTGGGTATTTCTTGGTCTTGCGGAAACTATTTAACTATTATAGCGCGAAAGCGCGCGTGATATCGCCTTATACTTAGCCCACGAGGCCGTAGGCCGAGTCGGCTAAAATTAGGCGATATCACGCAAGCTTGAGCGCTATAATAGTTTTATAATTCGATACAAGTAGTATAGGGCCATTAGATTTAACCTTGTAAATGGTTTGAACCCAGGAGTATCAGTAGTCTGTTGTTTGTGATCGTCCGGGTGAGTGTAGTTCTGAAAAGAACTGTTGTTGTTGACAATGACTGACGTTTCGACAACCTGAACGGAAGTCATCTTCAGAGTCATGTGAATTGTGAATGGTCAGTTGATGTTATATACGTCTGGTTATAACTGTCATTGGTCAGTTTAGCCGTGATGTTATTGGCTGTAGAGACTCAAGTCAGTGATAGGTGCGTTTCGATCCGTGTATTACGGATTACACCTAGTCCGTGTATTACGGACTAGGTGACTAGGTGACTAGGTGTCTAGTCAATGACGTCACAATATGCCTACCCGCATACTATAAATTTGGATTAGGTGCCTAGTAAGCGCCTAGTCAATGACATCGCAATATGCCTTCCCGCATTCTAATAAGTGCCTAGTCAACTACCTATTCCTTTTGTGTTATTGTATACTAGTAAGTGCGTTCCTGCATATGTAATTAACTGCCTATAGAGCGTATGCACATGACGTCACGGCGGCCATATTGGTGTACCAAAACAATAGAACGGCGGCCATGTTGGTGTACCAAAACAATCCTGTGGGATTTGAACGCTTTTCTTATGTTAACACTTTCTTTTGTTCCAATAAATTTGCATAGCTGCTTGCCACGTGAGTGCATACGCTCTATACCTTTTCCCAAACAATTGAAACAATAGGTTTGCCCAAACTTGCCCGCTCTATCCCAACTCACTTCAAAACAAAACACAACTGACACAGATAACTTTACAGACATAGATCAAAACAGGACTCGAACCTGGGTTACTGCGGCCACAACGCAGTGTCTTAACCACTAGACCATCAAAGCTGTGATCGATATTATAACCAAATAAAACTTATAAGAGGGTTCCGAAACATTCAAGTTTAGAAGCAATAAAATTGCACAGTATAAAAAACCGCTTTTTACTTTACTAAGATCCGCAACATTCTTATAACCGCTTCATCGCTAGACTCTATGTCGCTTTTCAGTTTGCCAGCCATCACCCACTTTAAGTTTTAATTTCTTTTCCGGTAGCTTCAATGTTCAAACTTTTAATTATGCGAACTTTCACTGAACTAAATTTGCATGAAAAATTAGCACCTCGGAAAAATAAACAAAGCAACCAATTACATGCGTTACTAAAACAATAAAACCACACTTTATTAAGTTCAAACTATATTTATTGATAACAAACAATTTCATAATTATACAGACAATTTAAAAGCTTAGTTGGAAATTAAGGAACAGACAGAGTCGATTTATTCTTTTTCATCGGGTTTATACAAAGTACTCTTTGATTCCCTTGGTTTTCTGTATCTCACCGCACTGCAATCATCGCAACGAGCAAGGGTCTCTTTCACGAGTTTAGTTTTGTCCAAAGGAATCTTGTGCTCGCATATGGGGCAAATCTTTTTATTATCATGCCAAAAGCATTTGGGACATTTCACGACTCCGGTTACATACACATTTGAACTCTCGCAATAATGACATGGGATTTGCCTTTTTCCCTGAATTATTTTCCCGCTTTCAGAAGCGCTTTCCTCTTCTTCGTTGTCGGTTGAATTTCCTGCATCCTCTTCATCAGTTTGAATTTCTTGGTCGCTCTCTTCAGACCCATCAGCCGGACTGTTCTCAGAAGCGCTTTCCTCTCCTTCGTTGTCAGTTGAATCTCCTTCATATGTCTCGTTGTCGGATTCTTTTTGTTCTTGATAGATCTTTTCTTTCTCTAAAAGATCGCTCAACAGTTTTTTATTCTTGATTAAACGCTTATCAATTCCCAACTCTGCGAGTCCATCTAAAAAGGTATTAAGCGCACGGGGTCGGGCTACATCATCGTTATGGGGAAGTAGCACATACTCAACCAGCTCTGCGATGTTTGTCACGGGTATTATGCGCTGATTTCGGAGTAATTGGCCTCTAGGTGCCCAAAACAGGATATCTTTGGAAGCGGCCATGCTATGCAACAAATCAGAAGCACGTTCTTTTGACACCGCTTTGGAAAGATTGCCTAAAACATCTTTAATTCTTGGTTCCTCGTTGTCTTTCTCGTCATCGTTGTCCTCATCGGAGGTTATAGTGTCTTCCATACCACTCTCCATTTCTTCTTCATCCCAGTCTACTTTTCTCTTCATATCGATCCGTACTCGTTAAAGACAAGCTTGAAATGATCAGTGCAATGATGTATAGTTTCTTTTATAGCATCAAAACGCCCAAGCTTGTAACAACGGAGGTCAATAAGTCTTGTATAAAGCCACCACCCTCTTGTACAAGTATTTGCTTCTTTGTATTGTAGGGAACGTTTTACTCGGCCAGATTAATAAGAGCATCCTTGTATCGGAGCAAAACACGCTTATTTGTTTCAGGACAGGGAATGTTTTCCTTAAGAACATTATAAAGAATATGTAACAAGGCGTGAACCTGTTGTGGAGAAGCTGTCCTTAAGAGAAATTGGCGCTGATGATCGGGACCATTAGCTAAGAGCTGTAGAAAACCCCAGTTGTTCTTTACTACTTGAGACATAACTGTAGAATGAGCTAAGAATAGTGAGTAACTGTCTTTTATCGTGGAATAGAAGGAAAAACAATATAATTGTGGTGGTGGTGGTGATAACAATAGAATTGTGGTGGTGGAGGTGGTGGTGGTGAAAACAATAGAATTGTGGTGGTGGTGGTGGTGGAGGTGGTGGTGGTGAAAACAATAGAATTGTGGTGGAGGTGGTGGTGGTGGTGGTGGTGATAACAATAGAATTGTGGTGGTGGTGGTGGAGGTGGTGGTGGTGAAAACAATAGAATTGTGGTGGTGGTGGTGGAGGTGGTGGTGGTGAAAACAATAGAATTGTGGTAAAGAAGTATTTTTTCGTTTGTCTCACGATGTAGTCACTTCCGATGTGGATCGCGACGTTTCGACTGCATACTGCTAGTCTTCTTCAGGCGATGGGGTCGACTGGTTACGCGTCACCTTATGAAGCACGATGCTCTGCTGTGATTGGTTGGTTTTCAACAGCTGTGGCTGTGGCACCGGACACCACCCGCTTTGGAATGAAGTAAAGTTTATTGATCGTGATCCTCATTGGTACACACGCAGGGTCAAAGAGGCGATCCACATAAGACTTAACCCTAACAACATCAACAGGGACAGTGGAATAGAAATTCCAGAAGCATGGATGCCCACAATCAAGAAACACAACAACAGGAGAGCCGTACGACTACGGACCGCCGAGGGAACAATTCCCCAAAACAACGAGGATCAAAGTGCACCAGCCACAGCTGTTGAAAACCAACCAATCACAGCAGAGCATCGTGCTTCATAAGGTGACGCGTAACCAGTCGACCCCATCGCCTGAAGAAGACTAGCAGTATGCAGTCGAAACGTCGCGATCCACATCGGAAGTGACTACATCGTGAGACAAACGAAAAAATACTTCTTTACTAGTGTGTTCACCACGATGAACAACAACAACCCTTATTACAATAGAATTGTGGTGGTGGTGGTGGTGGTGGTGAAAACAATAGAATTGAGGAGGAACTGGCCTTTATAAGTGAGCAACATTCGTCTCTTTCTCAGTTCACATTGAGCTTTCATTGAGTTGACATGAATTTGTCCTGTCCCGTTTGTGAGAAGACATTTAGCAGGAAAGATAGTATGCAAAGACATATGACCAACAAACACACCAGTCCTACTTTCACTCCATTTAAAGCAATGCCGATTTCTAGACAAAAGTGTCAGCGGTTTCACTTCGAGCACCCTTTTACTTGTATGGTTGCAGGGATGACCGGTTCGGGGAAAACGTTTTGGGTTCAATCACTGTTACAACAGGCCTCAGACGTTATAAACCCACCACCCGAGAGGATTGTCTGGTGTTATTCCCAATGGCAGCCCGCGTACATTCAAATGCTAGTCACGATACCACAAATTGAATTTGTCAAGGGTATTCCTTCTGCGTTGGAACACGATTCCTATTTCGATGTCAACAAACGGAACTTAATCGTCTTTGACGATCAAATGATTGACGCCGGCAAAGACAAGCGAATAGTAAACCTTTTTACACGAGGTTCTCATCACCGCAACCTGAGTGTCATTTATATCGTACAGAATCTATTTCATCAGGGGAAGGAAAGCCGAAGTATCAGTTTAAACAGTCACTACTTGGTCCTTTTCAAGAATCCCAGAGACAAACTGCAAATTTTGACCCTAGCTAAGCAAATGTATCCTGGGCAAACGGCTTTCTTTATAAACCAGTACGAAGAGGCTGTACGAAGACCCTTTGGTTATCTCCTGGTGGATTTAAAAACAACCACACAAGATAATTGTAGACTGCGAACGAATGTACTACCCGGTGAAGAACAATTTAATCAAACAGCAGGGGTAGAAAACAATATTTCTCAGGAGCTACTAAAGTATCTCAGACAACAGAACCTTTCGACACCTCCAGTTCTCTCAGCCATGCAGGGACTACAGGACAGAATGGACAACCTTCTCTCTCGTACAGACCTTGAGGAAAATGACAAAGCCAAACAGTACCTTGAGCTGCAAAACAGATTTCTGACGTTTAAACATCAATTGAATGGAAGACTTCAACAGTCTGATGAAATGAAAAGAAGTTTTGCAAGTCATCCGAAAGATAATTTACCCACCATTATACAAGAACCCACAGCATTAACAGCGGTGACAACCTCTACACCCTTAAATCCATTTATCGCGACACCCTCTCCAGCGCCCACTATACAAGAAACTTCCGCAGTAACGCCACTACCTTTAAATCCAGTCGTTTTGACCCCTCGCCCCACAGTTCAAACACCCTCGCCAGCACCGAAGCGCAAACGACCTAGAATCCAGTTAGTAAATTACTTAGATGTTGGTGAGGATAAACCTAAAAGGCGATCGCGGCGTTAAAGATTTAGAGCTGAACCTTACAAGTATTCTAAGAATCAAGAGGATTAATAACACCCGAAACGATGATTGCAGTGCGGTGAGATACAGAAAACCAAGGGAATCAAAGAGTACTTTGTATAAACCCGATGAAAAAGAATAAATCGACTCTGTCTGTTCCTTAATTTCCAACTAAGCTTTTAAATTGTCTGTATAATTATGAAATTGTTTGTTATCAATAAATATAGTTTGAACTTAATAAAGTGTGGTTTTATTGTTTTAGTAACGCATGTAATTGGTTGCTTTGTTTATTTTTCCGAGGTGCTAATTTTTCATGCAAATTTAGTTCAGTGAAAGTTCGCATAATTAAAAGTTTGAACATTGAAGCTACCGGAAAAGAAATTAAAACTTAAAGTGGGTGATGGCTGGCAAACTGAAAAGCGACATAGAGTCTAGCGATGAAGCGGTTATAAGAATGTTGCGGATCTTAGTAAAGTAAAAAGCGGTTTTTTATACTGTGCAATTTTATTGCTTCTAAACTTGAATGTTTCGGAACCCTCTTATAAGTTTTATTTGGTTATAATATCGATCACAGCTTTGATGGTCTAGTGGTTAAGACACTGCGTTGTGGCCGCAGTAACCCAGGTTCGAGTCCTATGTTTTGATCTATGTCTGTAAAGTTATCTGTGTCAGTTGTGTTTTGTTTTGAAGTGAGTTGGGATAGAGCGGGCAAGTTTGGGCAAACCTATTGTTTCAATTGTTTGGGAAAAGGTATAGGCAGTTAATTACATATGCAGAAACGCACTTACTAGTATACAATAACACAAAAGGAATAGGTAGTTGACTAGGCACTTATTAGAATGCGGGAAGGCATATTGTGATGTCATTGACTAGGCGCTTACTAGGCACCTAATCCAAATTTATAGTATGCGGGAAGGCATATTGTGACGTCATTGACTAGACACCTAGTCACCTAGTCCGTAACAAGGTTAAATCTAATGGCCCTATACTACTAACACATTGATAACAAAGCACAGTTTGAAGAATTAAATATCGCCGACAAGCCTTTTATTTAAAATAAAAGCTTACAGATGTTTTACCGCGCGAAACTTGCAACATCACTGACACAGTTCATGAATGAAAGTGGCGCCTTTGTCAATATTGTGCATGCTTGAACACTATATTAAACTGTTTTATAATTCAACACATTGATAACAAATCACAGTTTCGAGAAAAAAATCATTGAGATATACAACCTTTCATTAAGTAAAAAGGCTAACTGCAATATTTTACCTCACACCATTTCTTAAACAACAAGCAATGAATGCCGAAACTTTTGCCAAGCTAAAATTAATTTAGCGTACACAATCAGTGACATCAGTTGACAGTTTCTACGAAGAGCTGTCGTCTACTCAAAGAACGGGACAGAGTAGTGACTACAGGAATTAAAACACATTAAAATGGCATAGAATGTCTTAGTTACAAGTGTTTCGTATCTTAAAAAGTTCAATTCAGAATCAAAACAAATTGAACAAACACACGGCTACGAACCTAAACATAGCGGCGAAAAGTCGGAAAGAACTGCAGCGTGGACAGTAAGCTTACAAAAATTCACAGCTAAAGGATACAAGAAACGGTTAAAACATCGTACCTGTAGTTGATTTGGCTTTTTAGTCCCTTCCATAAGCACCAAATTTTCAAACATCGAAGTACGAGCTGAGTCGATCAATGTTGTTTACAAACTTGGAATGCTCGTTTTTTAGCTCCCACAGCCGTACTGACGAGATCAGAAACTTTTCTGAGGAAACATCAAGTCTATATCATATTCCAGAGGTGATTACCAAAGGAATTTCACGAAAATTGTGCTCCTTCACTCACTTCTTGTCGAGCGGTTAAACTTTGAACCAGTTTTCATTCAGCTACGCCAAGAAACACTGCGACCGCGACAACGCGAAAATTTCGCGCTTTTTTTGTCCAATCATGTGAACAGTATTTTTCTCTTTTCTTTTCTTCTCTTTTTTTCTTTCTTTTCCCTTTTTTAACTAATAGTTCATACACTTTTTCGCCAAAAAACACGAAATTGCAGGCAGCAATCATTTTCACTTTCTTTCAAAATGCGAAATTTACCGCCATCGCTGGTTATATGTCATGTAGACATAACGTATATCGATAACGTTTTTACCATATTTGGGCAGTGTATCAATGTGTTGAATTATAATAGGGGATATCCCCGTGACGGATTTCGATGTTTAAGTCGAAATTCTACAGAAGAATGTTGGGATTGGAAATTCAATTCCCTTTCCCTGAAACCGGGATGAATGTTCGGGTTTGCTTACACAGTGCAGTATATGCGGGTACCCTGTGGGTAAGCCGGCTGGTGGTCATAGGAGAAACTCAATCCCGGAAGCAATCCCAGAAGTGGGGAAGCCCCAAATTCCTGAGGAGAAAGATCGAAGTAGCGCGGAGATGTCTCGACAATTTTACAAATGGTAAAGAAATACAATAAAATTTTTGAAGCAAATTCAGCTTCAAGAACTGCTAAATCGACCAAATGACGGTAAGTGCGCTGGATAAATTACTGGAATAGAGTTGTTTCTACGTCTCCAGGCGAACTGAAGCATAATGATAATCAATCATTTATTTCGCCCATTGCTTCATCGTTCCATCAAGTATAGCTGGAGATACATAAAAATACAAATATACGTATAATGTTATTGTATGTTTAAATATATAGACAGGGAGTTTCTGAAACCCTTACCGGCTTTTCGAGGAAAGCTCCCTGTTTAAATTTATTGAAAAACAAGAACTACGAGAAGTAAAATCGTGCTTTAAGCTAGAAAATTTCAATTTATGACAAATCAAAAACACCATATGACCATCACTCCGACAAAACCTCTCATAACATCTATCACTAATTCAGCCACACAAGCTGGAAAACGTCAATTTTTGACAAGTGAAAAATAAAACGTGACTCACATCGTTCACTGCTCTGAAGTCTGATAACATGGTACCGCTAAAAGCATAATCAATTTAAACGACCTGGAAAACTTCAATTTAAAAAAAAATGATCATCACGTCAACAGCCACTTTGATAACATCAACTGCTGACAACATTTCCTAAATACCATTCAACGTTCAATAAATTTCCGATCTCAATAAACTAGTGAACTAAACTAGTGGTTCCTAATGGACAGTAAAGTGCTGCGAGCAGATGGTCTACATATAAAGCATCATATTTCTTAATTGCCCGAAAGAAAAATGGGAGGTATTCGGTAGTAATGTTCAAAATTGATTGTAGTAATGAGGACGGAATGTGTTCATTAGCAGATGCAGGAAGTCTTCGGTGTCGAAATATTAATTTAGGTATTAGGAGTCGAAATATGTAGGCCATCTAAACTAACAGGTACAAGAAGAAAAACAGTGACAACAAAACTAAGCACGAATAAATGTCTTTTAATGTCTTTTAATGTATATGTTTGCGACCACAAAGAGTTGTTTGGCACATTGGCCACCGAGCGCATTCGCTCAGTTCGGTTTGTTTGCGACCACAATAATGTGTTGTTTGGCACATTGGCCACCAAGCGCATTCGCTCAGTTCGTTTTTCTGCGGTCACAATGGATCATTTGATACACTGGCCACCGAGCACACTCGCTCAGTTCAGTTTGTTTGTCACAGATCAGAGCAAATCGGCTCAACTCGTGATTCGGCTTGTAGGTCGTTTTGTGGGTAGATTATGCATGTACCGCCGGGTCACATATTACGTAAAACAAAAGGAACAAAAAACGACAATAATACAAATGCAAAACAAGACCAAAAATACAATACCTCACAAACAATAGAAGACAATGAGTGATTCATGGATACCGGTACATGCAGAAAGACCCGTTTTATGTCGCTCCTTTCGCAACAATCAACGATGCTTTGACAGTATTGCGATTTACCAAATGAGAGTAAAAGTTTCGATATATATATGTGACAATGACGGTTCTTAGCATTTAGAGTTTTCCATCAGATTTAGCAAAAAAGGAAAAAGCAAAATAAAAATATATAAATAAAAAAACAGCACCACCGCCAACAACAACCAAACTAAAAAATAGGAGATGAACTATTCAGCATTGTAAGGGTTATCTGATCACGTGGATCAATGATCATGAGCCCATGTGTTAACAAGGCCAACACAGCTGTCCATGGCTGCTTACACTTGGTCTCACGATTTCTCGTTTGTGGTAGATAGTGTTAAGATGAAAGGGTAACGCCCGCTGCCGTTTGAACTTCGTGCTCACCTTATAGCATTTTAATGCACAGTTGTGCAGAATTATTTGACTTTGATATTAATTGTAGATTTGTTATTCTTCTAAGAAGACTAAGTAATTAAAAAAAAAAACGTTAAAAACGAACAATGGATACGATGATGATGTTTAAAATCGAGATTTTTCAAACGAGCTGGTTAAATCGAATCTTGAATGTTCCACGCCAGTCAACCAAAGACTTAGTTCCTCGCGAAGCGAGGGCCGAAGGCCCGAGCGTAGCGAGGTTTATAAATTTGTCGCGCGTCGCGCGCGTGGGGATCGCGGGTGGATCGTAGCGGGATAGAATCTCGGGTCGCATTTATATATATCGCGATGGTGTCCTACGGTTGCCTAGCAACAAAACAAACAAAACCGCGATCTCCAAATGACGTCATCCAGTGTGACGTCAAGATGCATTTTTGATTTCCAGGCAACACGACCGGTGAGAAAATCATAATAGATATGAACTGTGTAGCGCCAATTGTATCAAATGAATATGTTTGAAAAAAGTTATAAAAATAAATGTGCAGACGTTTCGGGACTTCTGTCCCTTCCTCAGTGAATAGCCGTTAACTAAAAACGCGCGTCAGCTATTTAAATGTTCCAAATGTCGCCATGTCGCAACATTGAAGCACGCGCGAATGAAGTCTAAATAAAACTCAAGTCAATAGGGCCATTTATACGGGAGAAAATAAGACTCGTCTTATCTAAGACGCGACTTAAATAAGATGCGAAGTGTACCATTTATACGTTTGCGTCCAACATAAGACGCGAAGATCACGTATAAATGGTTCGCGTCTTATTTTTGATACGGCGCACTTGTTGTTCACGTCTTATTTAGGACGCGAAAGCATTTATACGAGGAAGTCCACCATCATGTTATCGGTTGTGTGTCCGGGAGATGAGAAGTGTTTAGCGACGGGCAGATCTGCTTTCTTTCGTACCGATATGAGATGCTCGCAGAATCTGTCGCCGAGCCTACGTCCAGTTTCGACGATGTAACACAAAGTACATCCTTACGAAAAACTTTGAAATCCTCAAATCTGATCCTGAGACGATGGAAATCTTTCGTAGCTTGCGAGTCCTCGGTGCGTACCGTCGCGACTCCAATTTAAAAGAATCCTTGGTCCACAGCAATCTTCAATCCAACTCGAATACGGGGGTTGACTCTAATGGAAACTTTCCCTGTCGCCGTCCACGTTGCAAGACCTGCGCCTACATCAATTCAGCGGCCCTGATCAACACTCCTGGCCTAGGTGGGCCGCTGACAATTCGACAGAAGTTCACATGTACGACCAGTAACCTCGTCTACATCATTGCCTGTCGTACATGTACTCTGTGTTACATCGGCGAAACTGGACGTAGGCTCGGCGACAGATTCTGCGAGCATCTCAGATCGGTACAAAAGAAAGCAGATCTGCCCGTCGCTAAACACTTCTCATCTCCTGGACACACAACCGATGACATGATGGTGTCCGTGATTACAACAGGTTTTAAAAGTACCACGGAGAGACGCAGTGCGGAGTGTCGTCTAATTTTCAAATGCCGAACCCTCCAACCACACGGCATGAACATTGAACAGTTACGAAATTCAGATATATTTAGTAGCCACATTTATTTGCGGTCTGTCCCCTTTGAATTGACTTCAGTTTTATTTAGACTTCATCCGCGCGCGCTACAATGTTGCGACATGGCGAAATTTGGAACATTTAAATAGCTGACGCGCGTTTTCAGTTAACGGCTATTCACTGAGGAAGGGACAGAAGTCCCGAAAAGTCTGAACATTTAGTTTCAAAAGCGCTTTTTTAACTTTTTTTCAAACATATTCATTTGATACGACCGGTGAGAACCGGTTAGAACCGGTTAAAAGTGCTTTTTCCCAAAAAAGAAATCGCAACCGCTGACAATGGCGCACTTTCATGTTTATTCATTGAGGGCCGACGTGTGAATTCGAGAGTGAAAAAATGTTTCCTGACGTTGAAACATGACCAATTTCTCATGCAAATGAGAGACAACAGGATACTATTGATCCCAGACGTCCTTTCAAATGGCTTGAATTTTGCGTCGCTTCACGGACCGTTGATTTCACTTTGCGTTTTCAAAAATACTAATCACGTGACTCAAACTTTTTGCTCGCGCGGCCTCCAAAATGAAACCGGCGGCAAACGAAAAACTGCTCCAGTTGTTTACACTGTAGTCGCAGATAATTTCAAGGGTCTTGGAATCTGCTTTCGTGGTCAAGCAAGAATGTCAGTGTCCAAAACTAAACGAATAAAATGTAAACAATATCGTTGCCGCGGGTTTCATTTTGGCGAGCGCGCGAGCTCAAATTTTGAGTCACGTGATTAGTATTTTTGAAACTGCAGAGTGAAATCAACGGTCCGTGAAGCGACGCAAAATTCAAGCCATTTGAAAGGACGTCTGGGATCAATAGTACACAACAACGCTGGAACGAACAAGTGGCTGGATTTCCTCGCCCAAGAAGATTTACCACCGAAACTCCGCTTGATCGAGAACGACGACTTGAAATTCAACGCGAGCAACGACGAAGAAGTCGACTACAAGAAACCACGGAGCAAAGAGAACATCGCTTATCCCAGTGACGACAAAACCGGTAGCAAGAGACAGAGGAGTAGAGGAATAGGAGACTGGAATATCAGAGGCGATATAGACAAGTTAATGTGGCCATCATTTCGCTTTGTAGCAAGTGTCGCTTTAACTCCAGCTTGGGTGATTTCGTCAACTGTCAATTCGCTGTAAACCATAACCATAAATTATTCTTTAATATACCTTTTGCGAAAAAGAATGCATTTTAGGTACCTAAACAACTGAGGCAGATGATAGCTGGATATTTTAAATTTTCAATATACATTTGTAACATGAGTACTCAAATATATATAGAGTGTTTTCACATGACGTCATAAAAATTAAAAAATCTAAAGTATACATCCTAACGAAGGGCGTGAGGGTCTTTTGCACGCACTCCCATATCAGTTACACCGACCCTCGTCTCAAAACCCAATACTAACCAATACCAGTTCCCATATATTTTAGGAAGACAGGGGACTGAGTACAAGTTAAATGGAAGCGACCAGGAACGAGAATGTCTCAACTGCAAATTTTGAGGCCATTTTGGCCATTGATTGATAACTTTATTTAGACACAGATTCCCGTCGGTAAAATTTTGCTGTACACCCTCCCCGAGCTTCGCGAGGTCCTGCGAGCCACGTATTTCTAGTTTAGATAATTAACCAATCAGGCTCAAATGTGATATAAGAGACTTCCCACATTCAGTGATCGATCTTGTAGTACTTTTATGATCTTTGAATCTTCCAAGAATTTATTTCCTTCACTTTGCTTCTCCCAACACGGGCGATGAGGACATATTTGTTCGTCATGTAACAAAATGGCGTACCACGCGAGTCTTGAATCCAAATTGAATCATTTTGAGCGCTGATTGGTGATTTTATTGTATTTGTAGATATATTTTTTTTTAGCCTGTTTATCTTGTTCTATTTTCATATTTTCATATTTTTAAATTTTATGTCTTATGTCTAGTTGATAATTACTTTATCTAATAATATATAGTGACACTGATTAAATAGCGTGTACAATGGAACCGCCATTAAGGAGACACCATCGGGACCAACAAAAGTCTCCCTGGAGGGGTAATTAAAAAGATTATAGCTGCGGTTACACGTTGCGACTTTCACCTACGTAAATGTGAAATAACAATAGCCGCGGCATGCTTAAGACTGCAGCAGTGCAGCAGCTATAGTTAATTCAAATTAAGCGTGCAGCTGCTATTATTTCAAATTTACTTAGGTAAAAGTTGCAAAGTGTAACCGCGGCTTATATGATGCCAGCCGGGAGCAGGAGAAGTGTCCCCTTAATGGAGATGTCCCAAAGTAGAGGTTCCACTGTTATTATTACTATTCTCGTTTCCTTAACCATAATCCATCCTTGCGTGCAAGACCTGAGTACCAGGACCTGCTGATCAGCTGCTTAGGTCCTGCCGGGACAAAAGGCTTTAAAGAAGAGAAAGTTACTTTGTTGTTGGTTTAGAGTACGTGAACAGTAAACATGTCACCCACGTGACTCTCATTTTTGTAACATTGACACTTTAGCAAGTAGGGATCAGCAACCATGACAGCGACGCTGAAGAAAACATCACATTCACACTCAGCTTTTAAACTGCTTTGCAGTTATTTCAATTTTCAAATTTGCCTAATGTGACTGGATTGTCTAGGTGCTGAATTCGTAGGGACTAGACGGCTTTCAAGTTCAAATTTCTAGTAATACACTTTGATGGATTAACACTACCACTCTTTATCAGTTGATACAACAATAAATTGTTTAACAATACCCAGTCATTGTTAAACAATTTATGGTAATTTTCACGACATTACTGGTTGCCATAGTAACAGTATAACCCGTTAAAGACACCAATTAGCATGTTAAGATACAACTTTTTGCAATGTTCAAAAAAGAATTGTAGGAAGGGAGAGCCACCTTAACTTTTCGAAAAGTTCTTGGGGCTAGTCTTCTGGTCTTGTTGATCTTCTGAACAAAGGATGAAGGATAACCGTTAGAAACAAGAACAGAAAATAAATGTTTCTTCTCCTGAAAGATAACTGAAGGTCTAGTCACGAGACATTTCGCCCAGTCATACAGACACTTTTGACAGACACGTTTTATTGATTGAGGTTGGTGAGAATCATACGCTACTGAGTACTAAGCGTATTAGCTAAGGCTCATTTATTTAATTAATACTAAGCGTATTAGTTAAGAATAATTTATTTTCCAACGCTTTTTGTTAAGATTCTTTTAAGCACAAATTTCAATTTTATAATAGATTTTAATTCTTAAAGATTAGTCGGTAGTTTTTTATCAATTTGTAATTTGTAAGATTTTATTATATTAATTGTAATGCGCTTTTGATTATTTTTATAGAAAAAGCGCAATATAAGAAATAAATACGATTAATATTATTATTATTATTATTATTATTATTATTATTACAAGTGAAACCGGCAATAATATATTATAATTCATTTAACATATTCCATAGACTATAGTCCAGAAAAGAACTTCAACAATGTTGAAGCAAAATCTGCGCCATTCAAGTAAATCCTCCAAATAAACATGTGTACATCACATGGCCTGCTTTTCAAAGGTGCTAATCGTGGTGTTGGGAGGGTTCATACTAAATATATAGAGTTTGAGGGGACAGTAAAAAAATGCGCTTACCCTCAGCGTAAAGTTGTGTAATATGGCTGAGTATTTACTGACTATAGTAAAAATGCCCAAGGCAACTGTATTACACAACTTTTTACTGAATAAATGTTTATTATACAGTACGACAGAAATATTCTCCTGAAGGCTAAGTTTTTGTAGCTGTTTTCCCTATTGCACGGTCAGAAGAGTGTAATAACGTGTCATATTTGCACTCGTTTTGATGCATATTTGCACTCTACAATGCTATGTCGAATAATAATGTATCATACATTGTATTTGGACTTGTTTTGGTGCATACATGTATTTGTAATGTCAAATGCCACATGCATGTTGCAAAATAACACCATATACATTTATTTATAAAACAGCAGTATTTGAAAAAAAATACATATTTATTTAAATTCCAATGATAATACATTAAAAAGACTTTCTGACACACATAAAAGGTAATTGATTTGACAAAATGTACTGGTCATTATTATTAAACTATTGTCACTTTACATGTCTATTCCCTATATCAACCAGTGTACATTCACTTGGAAGGTGACAAAGCTTTAGAAAAAAGTAAGAACATTTTCATGATGCTTAAACAGTAGGGTGTATTTGCCGGTTCTGGCGCATTTCATTGAATTACCGTTTAATTATCGACCATTCACGTTAAATTAACGTGAAAATGGTCCATTCACACGTTCACAACTCTAGCGCATTTTCGTTAAATTATCGATCATCCACATTAATTTAACGATAAAAGATATTTCGCAACTCGCGAGTCACGAGTCACGAAGACTATCCTGAAGAGATACCACTCAAGCAACACTGACGAGTTCCATGGAAGAAAAAAAAATCGCCACTACCTAAAGAGACCACCTCAAAGAGATACCACTCAAGCAATGTTAGTGAGTCAAGTGAGGAATTTTTATATGTGAAAAATGGAATTAAAGAAATAAAAATTATATAATAATAAAAGTAATGGGAAGAGGAAGGAAAGGAGTTTTTACTCAAAGCACTTCGAAGATTGATAATAGCATACAATATATGTATAATTATGAGAAAAAGAATAATTTTGGAGTGATAGATATAGATATAGAACAGGTGAAACGTTTGAATCCAAAGGATTTGGTCAAGTTTCTTGTACTGAAAGATGCTAAATGAACATATATAATTTCATCTCTATTTTCTAGAGATGAAATAAAAATGGAATTAAAGAAATAAAATATACTTAATAAAAAGCAATGGAAAAGCATTCGAAAAGCACACTCAAAGAATTACAATTTTTAGCAAAAGAGAAGAAAATTAAGGGATATTATCTAATGCGGAAAGCAGAATTAATTGATGCGCTAGATGCTGTTGAAAGACAAGAGCCTGTGAAACCACCAAAGCGTAAAGTTTTACATTGTCTTCACGGAAGAAATAAATACAATTGTAAAGAGTGTTCAGGAGCAAGGATCTGTGAACACGGTAGACAAGAGTATTTTTGTAAAGAATGTGGTGGAAATGGAATTTGCGTACATCAAAACAACAAGTATTTTTGTAAAGAATGTGGTGGAAACGGAATTTGTGTACATCAAAACATCAAATATTATTGTAAAGAATGCAATGGAAACGGAATATGTATTCATGGAAAAGACAAACGCTGTTGTAAGGATTGTAAGGATGAGAAAAAATAAAAAATGGTCTTAAAGAAATAAAATGGTCTTAATAAAAAGCAATGGAAAAGCAAGATTCGAAAAATAAGTTAACGGTTAAAGAATTGAAAACTAAGGCGAAAGAGTGGAGGATTGAGGGATGGTATCAGATGCGGAAAGCAGAATTAATTAAAGCTATAAAAGATGCGGAATTTGCATTCGGTTTTTGTATTCATTGGAACGACAAGTTCAATTGTGAAGAATGTACAGAAATGGCATCAGTATTCAGAGAGACATATTATTGTAAAGAATGCAATGAAAAAGAAGGTATCTGTATACATAGACTAAACAAAAGGATTATTGTGATGAGATGAAAAAAAATTGTCTTAAAGAAATAAATATACTATATAACAAACATGCAACTGACAAGTCTTTCAAATCTCTGCAAAGAAAATATTACTTTCCACGAAGCTGTAACATACACGGTGAAAAACACCGATTCAGAATATCAAAGGATTAAGATTGAAACCAATTATCCTAATAACAAGAAAGGACCGCTAGTTATCGAATCACCATTTCTCTTCAGTTTTGGAGTGAATGAAAGAAAGGATAAAGTAACTAATGAGGTAGTCGGTTACTCTATTCCGGTTTGTTTATGGAGTAAAGAGAAAGAGCCGACAGCCGAAGAAAATGAGTTTTTTAAGTGTTTGACATTTCTCGAGGATATTTGTTTTGAACAATTAGAAGACACATATGGTCCGGAAATAGCGAATAAATTAAGTCCGTTATTATATTTCAAGAAAGGTAAGAAACATGAAGCAAGTGCACCGGTATTATATGCTAAACTGATATATTCGGAAAAGTCAGATAAGATTTTATCGCTATTCACAGTGAAAGGAAACGAGAAACCTGATCCGCTCGACTATCTTAACCAATATTGTAAAGTCAAATTAGCTTTGATAATTGAAAGCATTTACATCAGTGACAGCGTCGTTTCGGTACAGATGAAAGTTCACGAAGCATATGTTAAACCACTAAAACAGAGACAAGCGTTGTTAGCAATAGAAGAAAGCGAAAGCGAAGATGAAGAAGATTAAACTTAAATAAATCAATTTCAAGTCGTGAAACGCGACTTGAAATACGTGTTCATTGAGCTGAAACGTTGTCACGTTCAGTGAAAAATAACCGGTTGAAAGCAGTTTTGATGATGTCATCAACTAACTGGTTTCGGTGATGTCATCAACTAACCAGTCGAAACCGCTTTCGACCGGCCAACCAACCCGAGGGTATAAATAGGGCCTCAAAGGTTTGACACGTCATTTAAAGCAAGCATGGACAACGACAGGTTACTTCAAGATGTTGAGTAAAACTTTCAGTCAACTTTAGGTAAAATACATCGAATTCGACAACATTTGAAGAAAGAAACTTACACAGCTCAAGTACAAAGATTTCAAGAATCATATGGATTTACAACACGGTATATTAATTTTAAAATGACACTTAGGAGTCTATTTGAAAGTGTATTCGAGACTGTAATATTATGTTTTTACCGATCCGAACAAATTTGACGAATTTGAAAAGTGTTAGTAAGGATTGTGAAGAAGAAAGTGTACGTTTCTTAAGTAGCGATCAAAATCTCAAATGTGTAACAGCGTAGCACTTTTTGCGATTATTTTATTAAGTTAACTGTATAACTTGAATATATTAAGTGTAAGCTTACAGCGTAAGTGACTATGTTTACAGTGTAAGCATATTTCTCAATTGAATATATTAAGTGTAAGCTTACAGCGTAAGTGACTATGTTTACAGTGTAAGCATATTTCTCAATTGAATATATTAAGTGACTATGTTTACAGCGTAAGCACTTTTGTGAATTAGTTAACTAAGTGAAAATAAAATGAAGTGAAAATGAAAATGAATGACTCACTCTTTGTGTAAATGATTTATTATACGTCTTGTATAATAAATTTCACACGTATACACATGTTACATTACCCGTGAAGGATTCACGTTATAAAAATTCTCTCATATTTCTCTTCAATCCTATCATTATTGCTCGCGCATGTACAAAGATCGCTAATCATATCATCGATTAATCTCATCTCATCCACAAACGAATCGTGATCGAAATGTTTTCCACGCATACAAGAACGTAAGTCAATCAATACTTTCTGATACGTTGTATATGCATGTTTACTCATTTCAATCCTTCGATTATAATTCTTGTAATCGGCGTATGTTTTCAATAACAATCCAGCACCGGCAATAACTCCTAGCGTAACCGGGTTTAGCGTAACACCGCCTGCTATTGTACCGCTCGCGATAAGAAATGAACTACTCAGTTTACAGAATAGATTCATCCGCTTGAAGCGCCTAAAAGTCTTTTTGTAACACCACCATTTCTTGTGATAAAATCTGTAAAGAGCCTTAATCTCCAACAGTCTCTCCTTCACCGATCGAAGTATCGATATGATTGAACGTGAAAATATCTCGCTTATGTTTCATATTTTAAAACTTTATTTATTTTTTAAATATAATAAAATGAAGTTTATTAACTATGATGTGGGTGATGATATAGTTACAAATTACAAGCAATTACATTCTTTCATGCCAGATCAAAATTTCAGAATGTTGATTTGTGGACCTTCCGGTTCAGGAAAAACAAATCTTTTACTTGATATGATTTTTCGTTTATTGTATTATGACAAGGTTTATCTGTATGCGAAAAATTTAGACCAATCAAAATATCAGTTCTTATTAAGAAAATTTGACCCGATCAATCAAGATGCTGGTTATGAAGTGATAGAAATATCTCCAGAAGATATTATACCGGTATCTTCATTATCGGATGAAAACCAAAAAATAATTATATTCGATGATTTTGTGTGTGAAAAGAATCAAAATCCGCTGATTGAATATTTTATCAACGGTAGACATAAAAATTGTAGCGTTATCTATCTTTCACAAAGTTATTATAAGACACCAAAAGATATACGGTTAAATTGTTCGCATTTCTGCGTTTTCGAATTTCCGAGTAATAACGAAATTTCTATGTTTTGTCGTGAAGTTAACGTTGACAAGAAACAATATGAAATGGCCACAAAAGATCCGTACTCTTTTCTCTATATCGACAAACCAAAGAAAAGAGTATTAAAAAATTTTGATGAAAATATAATCTGAATATAAACAAAATGAGCTATTCAAATGGGGTATTACCAGATTCTTTCAGATACCATCCATCAGGTGGAGAACAAGGACCACAAGGATTACCGGGCGTCGGTTTCAAATTAACGTCTTCGGGTGATTATGATATTCAAAACAAAAGATTGGTAAACATAGATAATCCGACAGACTTGAAGGATGCTATTAATTATGGTACTGCTAAAACACACTTTCTAAACTTGGATGGAAGTACACATATGACCGGTGATTTAGATCTCAGAGGAAATAGATTGATTCTTCCTGGAGAGATCGACATGAATAGAAAACTTATCACAAACATGGACACGGACGAAGATAACGATCTGTCTGCCGTCAATATGGTAACTCTGAAAAAATTTCATCCTAACGCTCCTGAACCTACGCATGAGGTTGTGAAAAATATCGATCTAAAGCAACGTTTCAATGTTATCCATTCGAAACAACAATCATATCACGATTTAGGAGCAAATTATAACAATCTTGTCTCTTACAGCGATGTCAAAAATATTTTCTTATCTCGCAAAGAGATGTTTCCGATGGAGACTAGTTTAGATATGGGAAACAATACGGTTTACAATGTAAAGGACCCGACGGTCGCTGACCAAGGAGCAAATAAAAGATACGTGGATCATATAATTTCCGATAAATTGAGTAATCCGTCCGGTGAAGATTTAGATATGTCAAACCATAAGATTACCAATCTCGGTGATCCGCAAAACAGTTCCGATGCATGTAATAAATCTTATGTGGACGGTGGTGATAGAAAACTCAATCTCATGATAGGGGATGTGGTAGTTCATACGAACGAGGTAGAAGAAAAGCTCAAAAAATATGTTGATGAATCACATATCAGCGACTCATCAAATTTGAAAGATGAGTTCCGGTACATAATGGAAAATGTTGACGAAAGCTCATCCGAGCATGATATAACCGTCACCGGTATAGTCGATTTGGTGGAGTCACCGCATACGCTAAACAGAAAAGTTTATGCATTGCTATTACACAAGCATCCGCTAAATAGCTACTCATCAAGAATCGGTTTTAATATGTATAAATTACCAGAGGGAGAATATACCGTTTGTATCGAATTTATTCCACCTACGATGAGCGGTGTTAGCGTCGATGTTCAATCGACTTCTCTCAACATAAATAAACAATCGACAAAAAACTTTACTAATTACAGTCGAAGCATTGTAAACATGCATAAGTGGAAAATTTCACCACCGGAGTATATTAGGGTTGATCTAAAATGTAGTGGCTCACCAACATCAGCTTCACAAGCTCAAGCTTACCTAATAATTTACGGAATAAAAGGAAACCATTCAGATGTACCGGTCAGTGTTTACGACACTCCTTATATTTTGGAAGGTGGGAAAATGCTAATGCAGACCACACTCGATATGAATAATCACACAATTATCAATTCACCATCGCTTGCGATGAGCGGCGGTGTTTTTGTAATTAACGGTGTTTACAATAAAACTGCAAACCAAACATTTGCTCTATTTTCAGGAGAGGAAGAAGTTATAGTTCCTGTTAATTGTAAAATTGTAAAATGTTGTATTAACATCCTCGATACACTCCAAACATACCCTCCTATTTTTGTGATGATAAACAACGGATTAGGACGAGGAAAGGGTGGAAAGAAACAATCTTATGGCATGAATGTCGTTTTGATTGAGTGTGATACATTTCGAGTGAGAATACGAAGTGATCAGGATACTACCCCAGCAATCAATAAATGTTTGGTAAGCCTTCTACTTGAACCGATCTCCTAAGTTTCTCATAAAAAAATTTATTATACGCTACGTATAATAAATTAGATGATCTTTCACACACTAGATCTGTTCAAGCGCTTCTACAACCTCTCTTGCGATCTCTCGACATTCTCTTAACCATTGTGGAGATAAATCTTGAAAGATATGTCTCATTTATAAAAGAAGAGAAGAAAGAAAATACTTGCGATCATTATTTTATAATTAACATTTTAAAATTTAAAATCGATACATCTAATAAAATGAGTTTACTTAAGTGGAAAGAACTTGCAAAACGAAAAACTGAGTTGGGGAATAAGATTAACTTTGTTCACGAAACGTTGACAAAGAAAAAATTAGGTGAGGAGACAGATCAATTGGCTTATGAAAAAATTTTTAAACCTATAACATCAAAATTAGATGTACATGTGCAGCCGTCAATATCAACACAAAGGAAAAAACAAAGCGGTAAAGAATTATTAACAGGAATTGATTATTATCCTGATGTAGATCCGTATGAAGAGATGGATGTTGAAGGTTTAATCGATTTTGGTGAAGAAGTTTTACCGCAAGATGTGAAACCATCAACATCTCCACCATCTCCACCGCCAGCATATTCACCGGGTGAATATATGCGCAGCCAACAACAAAGAGCTCTGGAAGAGAAAGAAATATTTGAAAAATACGGTTTACCTATTATCGAAACTACTGAAGAATCACCGGAAGAGATGCTTGAAGCGTACGATACCGCAGTGAAAGGTCTAGGAAAAGAAAAACGAAAATTAACCAATTTAATCAATAAATCGAGAGATCCTGAAGAAAAGGAAGCTCTCAAAGAATATAGAGAGCATTTGCAAAGAGAAAGTTCCGTAATTACGGTGAGAAGAGATAAATTAAAAAAGACAGGTAAAGGGCTTAGGAGAGGTGGAAACTTAACATTTTTCAGTAATCCTAAAGATCTTGTCAAAAAACTCGAAGTAATAGTAGGTGAAATTATAGCCGGTAATACGAATATTGAGATGCGTAATACCGGAGTTGCGATTTTAGACGAACTTTTGAAAAATAATATAATCGATAAAATGCAGGCTAAGCAGATTTACAAGAGTTATTTTAAATATTAAAAAATATCATCAATAACTAATAAAATGGATAGAGAAATAGTGTTGTCATCATATTCAGTTAAATCAGAAGGTAACAACAGACCTGGAGATTTCACAACAAAATTTTATCAACCGATTGTTTTAGATCAAAATGCAGAATATGCTATCGGTCTTAACAGAATTATCAATATGAGTTTTACATGGTATAACATTAACGCTGAACGCAACAATCAGCTAATCAGATACAGCTCTGATGGTGGAAAAACGTTTCGCGACATTACTTTCCCAGGCGGTGTTTGGAATTATGAAGAGTTTGATAAACATATCCGAAAAGAAACTGTAATAAAACACCCTGAAAAAGAAAAAGATGAGTTTCCAATCAACCTAGTTTTTAATAATGCAACTTTTAGAGTGGAAATAACGTTGAAAGAAAATTATCAACTCGATCTAACACCGAGTAACTTTAACGAACTGATCGGTTTTGACAAAACAATTCTGAAGGAAGAGATTAACATTGGCCCCAGAGTACCAAATTTAGCTCAAGATACTGAGATGTTGAACGTTCATTGTGATCTAACAAACGATTCACTCGTTGACGGTATTAAAACAGATATCATCTATTCCTTTTCAACATCTGTTCTGAAGGCCGTCATATAGGTTTTTCAATTGAACCGATGAGAGTAACATATAATCCTGATAAATACGAAACACAATAAGCAATATTCGAATCTATATCACAGATGGAAAAAGAAATAAGGTCAACCTAAACGGTGCAGATACAGCTTTTTCTTTAATTTTAAAAAGATTATAATGTGAATGTAATAATAAAATGAAAAGTTACGAATTTACACGTTTTTATAGCCCATCTTTAGGCAAATTTGTTTACAAACATAAAGGAACAGGTGTCATTGTCGATAATATTTTTAAACCGATGAAGGCTGTAGCAAAGGCAGTTTTCAATAAATTAGCGAAACCTATCGCGAAAAAAGCGTTGGAAGCAGGAATTTCTCATACGGGTGAAAAACTAGGTAAAAAGATCTCTGAAAAATCTGGCGATCTGATAATGAAAAAACTAGCAAAAATGAGAATATCTTCACCAAAAGATACTAAAACAAAACAACCCACAACGGCGACTTCGTATAGAAGACCTCCATCAAAACATATCGAAGATACTGATACGATATTAAATAGATTAATATCAGGTAACGGTTTAAAAAAGAAAAAAAGATAAAAAATAATATATATTATAATTATAATTAAAAAAGATGGCTTTTCGATCAAGTGATTATTTAGAAAGATATGAAAGGGTAAAATTTAAACCTGATGCTATAATCAGAACACCGGCTAATGGTCAACATCAGGTAAAAGGTGGTTATAAGTTTACAATCGATGATAGATCAACGTTTTTCGACTGGTATAACGCTCGTTTTGAAGTACGATATCAACTGCAGAAATTAGCAGACGGTGCTGGTTATGCAGCAGCCGATAGAATAACAGTTATTAACGGTTCTCATTCATTAATTAAACACCTAAAGATTAGATCTGGAGGTAAATTGATTTATGATTCAGATGATCTGCATAAAGTTACTTTTGTTAAAAATCTGTTAGAATACTCTGACGACTTTAGTAGATCTGTAGGAAAGAGAAGTTTCTGGTATCTGGATACTGATGCAACAACCGCCAACACTAATTCAGGATTTGAAGCTAGACGGTTACAAACTCAAGCGGTTCAAAACAATGGTAATGGTGGCGCTAAAAAGATTAGTACGATTATTCCTCTGAATCGTTTTTCCTTTTTCGAAGAGTTGGAAGATAAGATGCTTGTACCCATGCAGCTACAGTTTGAGATAAGGTTGCAAGATGATGACGAACTAATTCATATGGCAAACGGTGTAGATGCTGGAAGAGTTGTTGTGGATAGGTTTGAACTTTACGTTCCAAAATTAGAACCCAAACTCTCTCTTTACGATAAATTTGTCAGCTCTTTTTTGAAAGAAAAACAATGGAAATATTTAGTCGAGATGTATAACCAATCAGCCTCCTACGAGAGTATCAGGATTTTTTCAAATAACACCTAGTGCTTGATAATGTTAAGCATGTTTTTGTTTATCTGAAAAGAGCCGCCCCACCAAATAATGATAAAGCAGAAGATAGTCCATATCTTATGGACACTTTCAAATTAAATGAGGCAGATAACAACTCATCGCTAGCAACCTGTAAATTAGAGTATGGAAGTTCGGTTTTTTACCCTGAATTAGAGTATGATGCTGAAGAAAAAGCGCTGATATTTGATGATGTAATGTCTTATGCGATGAGGTTGAATGATTACAACACAGGTACACAGTTGAACTTATCCAATTATAACTCTCTCTATCCGCTAATCTATTTCGATTTAACATGTCAATCTGAAAAGATAACAAGAGATCCCAAACCGCTAACATTCCATTATAAATTGAACGCAACTGCAACAGCAGACTTTAATGTACATGCGATAGTTTTGTATGAAAAATTAGCAAAAATAGATAAGGTTGGAAATGAGCTGGTCATCGCGTAACCGCGTTGCGTAAATTCATTTTAAAAAACAATTTTGTATTTTACAATACTAAATACAAAATGACAACATATCATCCTTATAAAGTAAGTTTAACAGAAGGTCAGAAAGAAAAACTTGCAAGAGCTTATAAAACAAGCAGCCCTATCACGATTAGGTTAGCGAAGTCACAGACAAGCGGTAACGATGAGTTACTGTTAACAGCTACTCAGATCAATAGGATCACCAAAGCGAAATCGCTTGGAAACGGTGTCGAGATAAAAATATCAAAAACGCAGATAAGAAAAGTAATGAGAGAAGGTGGTAGTCTGTGGAGTGCAATTATACCGCTAGCGAAATCGTTGGCACCGACTTTAGCTAAAACACTCGGTTTATCAGCGCTTGCCGGTTTAGCGAGTGAAGGAGCAAGTCAAATTGTTAAAAAGATAAGTGGTAGCGGTTGTGGCCAAACCGGTGGTTTCCTCATTCCACCAGATAAGATTAAACAACTAATCGATTATAAACATTTGCTAACAAATAAACAGAAACAAGAAATTCTGAACGCTCTTCAATCGGGAGGTCGAGTACTGATAAAACCAACAAAAACACAATCTGGAGGGTTATTAGGAACGATATTAGCCAGTATCGGAATTCCGTTGGCTGTCGAAGCGTTTAAAAAGTTGACCGGATCCGGTGCACCAAGAATGGGAAGACCTAAAGATGGAAAAGGGGCACCGCGATTAGGAATGAGTAGAAATCCTTATGATCCACCACCTCCGTTCTATGGACAATGGGGTAAAAATACTTTTGGCATGGGAACCAAAAAAAAAGGAAAAGGGTTACTTTTAGGACCGAACAGCCCATTCAACAGCATACCTCTAGTAGGGGCAATCCTATAAGGAGTGTAAAACCTAAATTCGTAAACAAACCGTTGAGTAATGTTGATCTGATGAAGTGGATTTCATACCTTAGAATTCCTAATTTCAAAGGGATATATTCGAGGGATGAAGTTATGCCTAAAAATCATAGTCCATGCATTATTAATCTCGATTCGCTTGAAAATGCCGGAACTCATTGGGTTTGTTGCGCTCCATCTCACGATAATAACTTCGTGTGGTATTTCGATAGTTTTGGAATGGGTTATCCTGAAGAATTTACATGCGTTAGCAAGAAACAGATAATCTATAATTCAAGTCAATATCAAAACATAAAAAGCGTCCTTTGCGGTTATTATTGCCTTTATTTCCTTCATCAATGGTCACTCAAGAAAGATTTTTACGATATCTTACAACCGTTTAGTTTAACAGATACTATGTTCAATGAAAAGTTCATTAAAAATTATTTTATGTAATTAAAATTAAAATTAAAAAGTTTTATTATACAGATCGTATAATAAAATGGAACCGATAGGAGATATATATTGCGTCAAGGAACAGAAACATACAGGTAATGCTGAACCGTCAGGTTATGAGATAGCCTCAAACGGTAGGGTATATATATGGTGTAAGTGCGCTAATGTAAATTGTGGAATTAAGAAAACCCGTTTCGTTAAGAAATCCCATTTCGATAAGATTTCGGGAAACTAGTTCAGCCCGCCTCAGGGGCGGGCTTTCTTGATGTGGAAGGTAGTCATAGTCTTGGAGAGATAGCTATGAAATCAGGTATGAAAGGTCTTTACAATTTAGCAAAAATAGGAGCGTCAAAAGCCGTCAAATCAGACTTTGTAAAGAAAAAGATTAGATCAGGTATTGATAAGTATATAGATCAGGGTTTGGATAGTTTCACAGGAGACTTATCGAAAAGACTCGATCCGCTTCACCGCGGTGGTGAGGTTGATATACAAAAACATTTATCAAAATTTGGAGAATTACATATGCGAACACCAACTTTAAAAAAATATAATTACTGTGGTCCTGGAACAGACTTAGAAAATCGTTTGAAATCAAATGACCCAAAGATTAGAGACCCAATAAATAACCTTGATGCTATTTGTCAAAAACATGATATCGCATATAGTAAAGCACAAAGTTTGAAAGACAAACATAAAGCAGATGATATAATGCTTGATGAAATTTCAAAAATTCCATATAAAGATCGCCCCTGGGGTACTGCAGCTGTTCAAGGGATTATAAAAGGTAAAAGAATACTGGGTCTTGGTGCTTCAAAAAACGGAAAAAGCCGCCGAGTTGGCTAGAACAGTTAGCTGATGAGTTGCATAAACCTATAAGACGGAAGTTTACTCGGCGGCGTGTTATTGTAAACGGTATCGATGATATATGGTGTTCTGACCTTGTTGAGATGCAGCAATATAGTAAGTGGAATAAGGGTTATCGGTATCTTCTTATGGTGTTAGATATTTTCAGTAAATACGGTTGGATTGTACCGTTGAAGAATAAAAAGGGAGAGACCGTTGCAGAAGCGTTCAAAACAATACTCAAGAAAGGAAGAAAACCAAGAATGTTGTGGACTGATAAGGGTAAAGAGTATTATAATAAGAATATGAAAGAACTGTTAGACAAAAATAAGATAACAATATATTCGACAGAGAATGAAGAAAAATCTACTGTTTGTGAAAGATGGAACCGTACGATATTAGAAAAAATTTCTAAGCAAAAAACCATCCAAAACAATACTGTGTATTATGATGTGTTATTGAAGATACTGAAAAAATATAATAATACAAAACATCGAAGTATTGGAATGACGCCTGTGGAAGCGTCGAAGAAAAAGAACGAAAGTGCTGTTTACTTAAATCTGTATGGAAAGAAGAGACCAACAGCTACGCATAAACCGAAATTTAAAGTTGGTGATAAAGTTCGAATATCAAAATATAAACGTCCTGTTTTCGATAAAGGTTACACACCGAATTGGACTGAAGAGATTTTTATTATCAATAAGATTCAATACACTAATCCGATAACTTATAAAATAAAGGATGAGATGGGTGAGGAGATAACGGGTACTTTTTATGAGCAAGAGTTACAGAAGGCTGTTCAAGATGTTTACCGTATTGAGAAAGTGATTCGACGAGATGCTCGAAAAGGTAAAGCGTTAGTGAAGTGGAGTGGTTACCCTGAAAAATTCAACTCTTGGATAGATCTGAAAGAACTGAAAGACCTGTAATGATGTAAGCTTTTTTCATTTCATGAACGTGAAATGAAAAATCATGCGAAGCTATTTTGTTTTATAATGTCCGTACGCAAGTGTGTGAATTCTATCAGGTTGTATTATTCTCTTATCATCATCTGCTGAAAGAGCGATCTTATTCACCTCTTCCGTAAATACTTCATGTTTACGACTCCTTATGGTATACATCTTTCGGTATTGTTTTCCACCTCCAAATAAACATTTCTTATAATCATCGAATTTAATGCTTTTCTTTACTACCGGTTTCTTTACTCCTTTACACTTCTTCTCCTCCTTTCCCTCGTACATCTTATAACTGTAAAGTTTCGACCTCAACCCTACAAATTCTTCTATTATTTTACCACCAGCTTCATCCTTGAACATTCCCACCACTTTCTTATTTACTCCTTGTTGTATACCTGACGGATGATCTTCTGGAAAATTACTCGTATCAAACTTGGCAACTACATCATCGCTTATATCTTTGTAAAAGTCTTTTGTTTCAATCTCATATGCTAAGCTATCCGTATCGGTAAATAGTAGCTTTGCTTTTTCACCGTACTTTGGTTTGATGTAGTTATAATGAAAATCGTACATTAGTGTTTTACTCAGATCGAGGATACACATACCGATATATACCGGTTTGTTGAATTTAATTTTTATCTTTTTCATGTCGACAGCACATAAATTTTCTGAGAAGATGGTGCAGTGTTTGAAGTTGGGTTTTGCTGCTAGTTTCTTTGCTTTCTCTTCCGAGTTGAGTAGACGTACATCCACTCTGTTACGGATGTTTTCCATCGTTTTTCCAAAGACGGAATTATTCATAAGTTTGAAAAACTCCTTTTCAAACTCATTTTGAGCTTTTGCTCTCAAGCGTGTGTTTAAATCAATGTACTTTTTCATCCAATCACTCTCTTCAAATTTAATACCTCGATGAATCTTTGTGATTTTCATCCCCAAACTCTCATATAGTTTGAGATTTTCATAGTGAAGAATGTATTTCTTTTTGTCATTCAAGTTAGGTATTAGTTTCTCCACTTTGTTTACCTTCAACCTCTCTGGAGCGAGAGGGTAGTCATTATGAAGGTCATGCAGCTCTTTCGGATACTCGAGGTCGACCTCGAGTATACAGCTCTCATTTCTCCAATTAACCAATTCATCTTCATTCATCCATTTGAAACCGCCTATAGGTAATTTCTTACACATAGCCCAACCGTAAAGGTTATTCGCATCGACATAAACATCAAATGTGTCAGACTTACTCTCATCATACTTTTCTTCCATGTAGATGTTGTTGGCTTTACCATACCTGTTTGAAATCATTGAAATACCACCTCTTATCCCTTTTTCAAACAATAGTAACATATCTGGATCATGTAAAAGTTCAAGTTTGACACCTGTGCATTTTAATAACGCATCCCAAGACAATCCCGGTGCAGTATAATACCATGCCGGATCAAGGTCGTAATTGTTAATGCAAAGTTCACGAAAGTTTTCAAACACATCGCATAAAAGTAAAACATCCGACTTGTTGTAGAGATTGTGATAGTCTCTTAACGTCTTCATTTCAAACGTACTCCACACCTTTTGCGCATGTTCATAATCTTCATCAGAAATACCTTCCCCACTTAGTTTGGAAAAGAATTTATCTTTCGGTGGTAATTGTGTTTCGTTTAATCTGTCGAGGGAGTCCATGTATTCATAAGGATACACACCTTTTCTCAACATCAACTCAAACTGTTCACCGCTAAAAAACTTGCCTGTGTTTTTGAACTTATCCTTTGATGCGCTCTTGAGATTTGTAACCAATTTATCCAAACTTGAGGCCATAAAGTTGAAACTGTCAACAAATCGTATATCTCGTTTTACATAATTTTCATTACCTTCCTTATCCTTATATGTGTCAACCTTTATTACTTTCGTGAAACTAATGTATTTTTCTTCATTTTGTGGAATACATTTTATTTCACCTTCACTTACACCTAGATTTTTGATAAATAGATGTGAATCATACCCACACAAGTTGTGTAAAAAGACAGGAATAAATGTCGCTTTCTTACATTTTAGATTGCAAGAGTTATGTGCAGCACCTCGAAATCTTCCAGTATAATGACAATGATCGCGTACTTTGTCATTATTCTTTTTATCAAATTCACCTTTACAGATCCAGCACCTTGTTGCCCTTTCAAATTTACGTCTCTCTTTTTCCTTAAAAATCATCTTCTTTGGGAATTTAAACTGGTTATATATTCTCTTGGTTTCATATTCTAACATATCCATAAATTTTTGACTTACATCTTCATCTTCAGAGGTTGCTGTATATTCAACAAGTTTTGAATACTTGTCATCAAAATTACACTTTATGTAATAGCAAAAACTTGACGGTTTATGCTTTTGTAACTTCTTCGTATAACTCTTTTCTTCTTCTTCTTTTTCTTCTTCTTTAGGAATCGGTTTGATGGTTGACTCAAAATCTGCTATGAAAGTGAATTCTAAAGGTATTTTTCGTTGGTGGTTTGAAAATGAAATAGTCGATCCTTCATCTGGCATTTCAATTCTAACAGCCTCGTTATTTTTACAGTATTCTTCATGTTTTTTTAACAATTCTTTTGTACTTCTATAGTTGAGACATCTTAAACAAAAATACTTTTTATGCTCATTCTTTGATGTTTGATCTGATAACAGTCTACTCATACTCTTAATGAGACAGTAGTGTTTATTTTCACCTTTAGAAATGAGTAAGAGATTTACATGGTTTGTACGATTTTTTTGATTTACATAATCACTTACTTTCAAAGGGTAAACCTTTCTTTCACCATACCCATAAACATTAATACTTATAGTCTCGTTTTGTTTTTCAAAACGTTTAAGGTCCTTCAATTCGAATGGAAACTCAATTCCATCCCAGTTTAATTTTTCAGACTGTTTCCTTAATATTTTCGTTATACGTTCACCATCTCTAGTTACCGGATTTAACGCTCTTGTGATGCACCATTTAAAACATTCATCGTCTTTGTTTTTCATGTTTATTATCGCCTTTTTTAATGCGAGTAGAACTGGGAGCTTTATGTAAGAAGAACCTCTGAGCGGTTCATACTTTACTGTATGAAGCTCCAAAGCAACGATTGAATCAAATATCCAATTACTACCTCGTTTTTGATATGCTGCTAAACTCTCCAACACTTTACCCATCATTTTTTGGTAGAGATCATCAAGGTTTGTACCTTGAAGGTTTATTTCAACATTTGAAACAAAATGACCGGTTACATACTCTACTTCACCGGTTACTATATTTGTTTTCGACATGGAACACTTTAGGATTAATTTCAACTTTATCTTACGGTGTTCGTTTAGGAACTGAAGTATAGTTGGTTTTACAGCTGACAAGAATGTTTTTGGACCATACCCCTTAACCCCATCAATAGTATATTGCACGGCAAACTTTTTCAAAGCTGATTTCCTCTCTTCAAGCTTGAACGCGCTTGTTTGTTTAGGCTTTAAATTTTCTAAAGCCACTTGGAGTGAATTTCTTTTTGAAATCCACTGTTTTTTCTGTTTGTTATTTTTTACCTTTTTTTTCACCTTTTGGAGTTTTTTCTTGATTCTTTTGATCTGTTTGACTTTTGCTTTATCATTCACCACTTCAACAGGTGAAGGCATTTCAAAGTTCTTTTCTTCTCTTTTCTGTCTACGAGTTTGTTTAGTTTTCAACTGATAAGGTTTTGGTTCTGCTTTTCGTGGTGGAGGTGGTGGTTCTTCTTCTTCATCTATAAAATTAACAATACCACGTTGTGGTTCTTCTTCTTCATCTATAAAATTAACAATACCACGTTGTGGTGGAACGGTAGTATTGGCAGCTAGTCGTTGTCTTCTCTTTTTGGAAAGCCTCTTCTTTTTAGGTTTGTCATTCTCTTCCTTTTGTGATTTAATACTACTTTCGATATTTTTGACTAGTTTTTTCTTACTCCAATCTGAATAACCTTTCAAACCATTTTCACGTGCAATTACCCTAAGCTGTTTAACAGTTTTTGAATCCATCTTATTTGTATGCGTACAAGATTTCTTTAATTCCATTTTTCACATATAAAAATTCCTCACTCCAACTCACTAACATTGCTTGAGTGGTATCTCTTTGAGGTGGTCTCTTTAGGTAGTGGCGATTTTTTTTTCTTCCATGGAACTCGTCAGTGTTGCTTGAGTGGTATCTCTTCAGGATAGTCTTCGTGACTCGTGACTCGCGAGTTGCGAAATATCTTTTATCGTTAAATTAATGTGGATGATCGATAATTTAACGAAAATGCGCTAGAGTTGTGAACGTGTGAATGGACCATTTTCACGTTAATTTAACGTGAATGGTCGATAATTTAACGGTAATTCAATGAAATGCGCCAGAACCGGCAAATACACCCTACTTTAAACTCTCTATTCTGTATGATCTGGGAATGATCAAACCGTACATGTACATGTATATAACCAATTCACTAAGAAGAATGTCCTATCCATCAAGTGTTTATTACTTTAATTTACTATTTGTTTTCATGTTTTTAAGAAAGAAAGAAATCCAGTTTGCCAATGTTTCAATATACATGTACCTCAATAAAACCTTAAATCTTTGCAATAATCTGTCACGACTGCAGGGTGGCCTTTTTTGCAGCACCCAAAAATGGCCACAAACAGAACCTCAGAAAGCAATGTACCCTGGTTGAGACTGACCTTTTAATGATTTAAAGGGAAGGTCAGATAATTACACTATAACGCTTTTTACAAACAGACAGTGTCATTATTAATTGAAAATATTTTAGTCATTGTAAAAAAAATCCATTTACTGTTTCAGTAGTAGAAAATCCACCTTATGCTTATACTGAATATACTGTACCAAGGGATGCCTCTTCAACAGTCTGTTGAAATAGAAAACTTTTAATTGCATGTTCGCACTTATTGTTTATGTGCATCCTTACTGCACATACAGTTGATGTCACAGTGCCATGCTACATCATGCAACTCAGCCGTGCACAGAGGAATCAATGTTAGAAAATTTTTGGCCACCCCCCCCCCCCAAAAAAAAAAAAAATACATGTATTCTAAATACATTGTATTCAGTTTTCTTACTTTTCTTCATTAAGAACCATCTTCCTAAGAACTGATGGATCAAAACGTTTTGGCTGAATGAAATTGGCAATGCAATTACTGTCAATATGCAATGAAAGAGACAATTTCTTGCAAGTTATGTTCTGAGCATGTGTAGTCCATATAATAGGCACAGTACAGTACAACTTATCAATAGTAATATTCTTAACACTGTGCTGGAGCAGTCGTACAGTATGCATTTACAGTATTTACGATGAAAACATAATATAAACATGAATGTAATATAAACTCACAACCAATTATTCTTATTTACATGGAAACTAATATACAGTATTAACAATTTTAAATTAACATACCTTAGAAAGATCGCACATTTGCAATGGGTTTACAATGTGGTGTAGACTTTTATGTCCATAATCCATGACAGTACATGTAGAGTATGTGATGTTTCCTGGGAGAAACAAATGATTAATATAGGAAGTAAGCATCTTGAATTGATTGATAATTTTTTCAGACATAAAAAAAGGATTAACTGCTGGTATATATGTACCTAATTCAGAACTGTCACTAAGGGCCGGGCACCAGGGATTTCCCCTGGCTACTATGAGCATGACCCCGCACACTTTCATAGGAAAAAAGAAGGAAAATAGAACCAAAAGAACTCCCCAGGGCCCACAGTAATTGGCGGCAGCTGTTGTGGTCACCCTGCCATAACCGAGTAGTTGTTTTCTTTGTTTTTTTATCATTTTCTTTGTTATTAGTTTATTTGAAGGCGAAGTCTAATAAATAAATAAATAAATAAACCTATCTTAACCTTATCTTGACCTATATGAAATCTTTTTTACTCATGGCATAGCCGAGGAAGAAGTTATAAATTTGGCTTTGTGCATGCATATTTTTGTCTCACTGATCTGATTAATTGACAATTGAAGCCTTGTGATCTTGTGGCCTCATGTGTGTTAACTTGAGAAGCAGAAAGAAGAATAACAGCATACAAGTTTTCAAGACAATGCGGGGTATTCATGGATGGATAGGACTGTTTGATATTGTGTTCACCGCTTATTGCCACATGGGAATTTTGTTCCAGCAAGTTTTGTGTTTTATATAACTTTGCATTTCAGTTAGCGATGGTGGTTTCCAGTGTCAGCTACTGAATGTAGTCTTACTTTTTAGACACAATTTTATGTTTCTCTAGAAAAGCAATCAAAACATTTGGGAATCAATGGGTTAAAGACACCACAAGTTCAAGCTGTGTACAGCTTCTTGTTTAATTATACCATCCAAGTTTCATTGTCACAGCTCTAATACTGTTGATATTACATGGGAGGACAGAGGGAATCCCCTAATGCACAGTGCAATGAAAGGGCTCTGAGAGCCATGCATCTCATGAATATGAATCAGCATAAGGATAATTTTAGTTGTTCTTGATGTTTTGTAATTTAGCAGCGTCACTGTGATAATTAACACATCTTAGGATGACAGAAATATCCATTGTGTGAAACGAGACAGCTGGATGAGCCGAGTAAGCAAGCAATGACAGCAATACAGTGACATTTCCGTAAATGCTACAAATCTATCTGAAATCCACAGATTGGTTATAATTTTCCATACAAAGTTTGAAGTCCAAGAATTGAAGAACAAAAAGATTTTAAAATATTTTAAACAGTTTTGCATGACATACATGTAGGTATGCACCAAATCATACCAACTCACATGTAACATAAGTTATATAACATCCGCTCACATGTACACTCTACATGTACTACATGAATATTAAACTCACGTGCCTTATAATTACATTCATTTGTGTCTCTTTAGAAATCTAAGTATTTCTACCAGCTGCTTCTAAAAATATTGTAGAAAGAACTCTGAGTTATAACACATGCTGCAAGATTGGGCATTATTAACCCTATTCGGCCTGGGCTTTTTTTGAGTTTCTGAGCCTGGGGGGGGGGGCACATTGTGCCCCCCCTTCGTAACTTCAAGAACATTATGGCTATGACAATGAAACCTAGAGGGTACATAGTACGTCCAAAACTGTCTCCTTTGCGGTCCGCATAATGGAACGATGACGTCATATGACGTAGTTATTAGGTAATTAGTTATGCGGCCGCCATCTTGGATCCGCCATCTTGGATTTCTGAATTTTTTCAAAACCTCTTAAAAACCGTCCAAATTCACCCAAAATTAATCAAAACCAATAAATAAACGCTAAATGACGTAAAAATATAAAAGTTATACCAATAAACATTGTTTTTCTTCATTCAAAGGAATAAATATGCAATTTTCAAAAAACATGGCTGTCAAAATCTTGTTGCCATGGAAACATCAAGTCACGTGATCAAAAATTTGTCATATGAAATTGTTGCCAGATAAATTTTAGGAAAAGTCACAAAGTTTGATGGCGTTTGCATACATATTAAGGAAGTTATGAATGTTGAAAGTTAGCGCGGGCACTTTGTGCCCCCCCCAGGCCGAATAGGGTTAAATTAATAAATTGAAGAACAGATTATGGCTCCATCAATTCCAAGCCCACTCATCCCCCCCCCCCCCCACCCCGGGCATTTGTCGGGCATGTTATAGCTTTTCCTTCCCAAGGGTGGGGCATTTACCAAAACAGGTCAGCCTAGGGGTGGGGTATTGTCAAAACAACCTTATCTTTCAGATTTTAAAAGTTGACTCATACAATGCTTAGTTTTTCATTTTAAATTTCTTGATTGCCCTCAAAAATACAAAAACTGAGTTGATAAACATTGTTTGGGTCCCATACTTTTCAAGAGAACCGGCCAGCAAGCAACAGAGTAAACGCAGTCACATTCCATTTTGGGCTTTCACACAATTTTCATGACAGGCAGGCTAGTGCCTTACCTTTCAAGTGCCACAGAAGATAATATCAAGGTAAACTGTCAATTCGATCAGGAATTTTAGAGGGCTATCTCAGAGTCAAACGTACGTTTTGCGGGAACAATAAATTAAACACAAATATTTAGAACAAATGAGGGAACGGATGTAAGTAATACTGAGGAAAATGAAAGAATTTCTAGCATGAATAAAGATCCATTTATTTGTGAACAATTATTGCTGCCATAATTAATTATTATAAAATAATTAATTATTAAAATAATTGCTGGCGAGCGTTAGCGAGGCAGCACACTATTCTTGGCAATAGGGGAAAAATCCAAAATTTTGTCGGATGTAAGATGGGGTGCATGCGCAGTGGCTTATTGTCACTGTCGCCTAGCAACGTCTGTCATTTTACTTTGCAACACAATCAATCAACCATGACAACGAACGCGACAACTGTCTAAATCGACAATCCACGTGAGAATCTGTCACGCTGTCAGACGCTTTCGCTTTCGAGGTGGTACATATTTTCTAAATGTTTGCTAAAATTAATGTCTTCATTTGCTTGTGAAATTAATTATTCATTATGGTCACGAACGATTGCTTGCTTAGTAGGTACGTATTTTCTTAATGTTTGCTAAATGTCTTCATTTGCTTGTGAAATTATTCATCATAGTCACGAACGATTGCTTGCTATAAGCAATTCAAAATGTCCATCGCTCGTGGAAGCGAACCACTAAACTGTAAAATCAAACGACTCGTTGCACTTTCACACGAGTTCTTCGCCCGTTGAGGCAAATAATTCAAAATCTGTGCCGTTTGTGGCGGATAATTCGACCGTTGAGTCATGCTCTTTGCCCATTGAGGCGAAAGAATTGAAAAAATGTTAATCGCTCGTCGAAGCGAACTATTCTAGTGTGAAATCAGATGATTGTTTCACTCTGAAATCCAACGACTCTTTGCACATTCAGACGAGTTCTTCGCCCGTGGAGGTAAATAATTCAAAATCTGTGCCGGCTGGGCCGGCTGATTCGACCGTTGAGTCATGTTTTTAGGTATAACTCTAACTTGAACAATGAATTATTAAAAATGTAAACAAACAGCCGTAAGTAAAGATACTTAGCAAAGCAATGTACTTTTGTTTTGTTTTTTAAGAAAGCTATTATGAAATCTTCAATTAGCTTGAGACAAAACCCTCTTGAATTGTCCTTTGTAAAAGTTATTTCTCTTCAATGTCAATATTACTGTATCTTTAAAATATCTGTAACTTGAAAAATAAGTTCTTGGTAATGGGTTTTTTTATAAAGCAGCCCATAGTCCATAGTTAGTTTAGCAGTGTGGGTAATACAAGTCAGTAAGGCTATGGTTGGGCAATTTTCAAAAACACCACTTGCTGTAGTAATTTTTACAACTCATCCAGGGAAAGCCTACTCTACTCACCCTTTAAACCCCTTCCCTTAAAAAGTTGAAAAAATTTACCGGAGCTGTCCAATGTTCAATTCACTTCCCGCTGTTTTATCCCCCTTCGCCAGCACTCACTTTCACATTGAAATTACTAAGGGTCTAAAAAATCTTTTTCGACCAATAACGAATGTTCATTCTTATAAATTGAGAAACAACTTGAACAATTTGTTTGTTCATAGACCCCGAAAGGAAGCGGGAAAGTGTAGCTTTAACTATCGGGGCACTGTTCTTTGGAATGGCCTATCAAATGAAATCAAAACTGAGCCATCTATCGCATCCTTCAAAGCCGCCTTATAGTACTTTTAATCTTATAGGTAAACATAGAAAAATTCATTAGTATTGTAATTTTAATTAGTATTAATTAGTAATTCATTAGTATTGTAATTTTAATTAGTATTAATTAGTAATTCATTAGTATTGTAATTTTAAATTAGAGATTTTTAACATGTTTAGGTATTTATAGAGAATATTTAGTATACACGGCTCTCTGGAAGAGCATTTTGTAATTAATGATGGGATACCGTGTTTTTAAATAAAGCTATGATGATGATGAGTTAATAGTTAATTAATAATTAAAATAATTAATTATTAAAATAAATTTTGATCTTATCCCTGGGCATTTGCACTCTTTCAGAAGCCCCACCATGGGGATTTGTATGTACATGTATAAGCTGACCTCAGCGTGGGGCATTTGCAACATTATTTAAAAAAAAAGAGACAAATGTCCGACAAATACCCAGTGAAGGGGGGGGGGGGATGAGCGGGTTTGGAATTGACGGAGCCATTTGGGGGGGGGGGGGGGGGGGGTAATGGGCGGGCTTGGAATTGACGGATCCATTACCTTTATCCGACTTGTTCCTTCTTTGAAATGTAAACCAAAATATGTACATGTGACTGTAGTTTTTGAAAGTCTGATTACCTTAGGAGAACAAAAATACATGTAAACAAAACTTCAAAATGGCAATACAACTGTAGTTGATAACAAATTTAATTCTAGAGCATGATGCAAGATGCAGACTTTTAGGTTTTGGTTTTACTTCCACCTCTAATTTCCACTGTCAAAGATCTATTGTACATCTTTGCGCTTGAAATACAGTGAAACAGGTGAATTGAAACTAAAGGCAACAAAACATCATTCTAGCTACATGTACACGTCATTTTAAAACCTCTTATAAGTTCAACTGTAGAAAGCAAGCTTAAAACCTTACCGTATAGCATAAATTACGTGTTCACTTTGAAAATTACCACAAAAGCTACTATCAAGCTGATATCAGGGCATGTCAATAATTTCAATAGTCTATAAAAATCGATCCTTGTAGATTGAATTCAATACTAATCAATCGACAAATACTGGAATTTGATAAAAGTCGATCACACCATTTCTTGTGATTATTGGTTTTAACAGCTCGATTTTAATCGATTTCGATCAACAAGTATCGAAATATAAAAAACAAAGTTGGCGAACGTGGATAAACGAAGCAGGATCGGCTATGTCAAAGACTTTATTTTACCGATTTTACACTGTAATTGGAAGCTCAAATAAACACAAGCTGAAATCAGAAACTACTCTTTTCTTCCAGTAAAAGTGATTCATTTTCATGTCAAATCATTTTACGTCTTATCAGTGATTTATGCATCTCATTTTCATGCTACTTCTTGATCACCGCCTTCTGTCATGGACGTCATGCTGTGTCACACTGCTTCTGTCCTGTTCTCATTAAACCTGAATAAACTCCAGCGTTTATCAACTTTAACAGAATTTAACGGCTTTTTGGGGTCCATCAAGCCCTGAATGAACCACTGTTTATCTTGGTTTATCATTTCTCAAGGTAATTATTCGATTCTACAGTACATTGAATAAAAATCCACTTGGTCGCTCAGTTTTTTTTTTTTTATGTAAGTTTATTGCCGTAAAGATTTACTTCAGAGCGGTTTATACTTCAACCTGAAAAGTCGTTCGAGCTATTAAAAAGTTTAGTTAGTTTGGTTAATTTCGTAGCCATGAAAATCTTGTGATTATAGACTTTTATAAATTATCGACAAATTAAACCTGTCGATTGACAATTATCGACAAACATCGAGTACTATCGACTCATCGACTACGTTTTCGATGATCGATTTAGATCGACATGTTACGCCCTGTGATATTTTTTTTTTTTTCAGCGCTCAGAGTCGCGGACTTTTGCAAATCTGTTTGTGAACAAAGTCGCTTATTAATTAATAATAAGCTTAAGCTTAAGCTTAATTGTAAACTAGTTAGATGTGCACAATATCAAATAGAAACTAATAAGCTTAATCAATCGCCCCAAACGGTCTAAAATAACCCTGAACCCTATCCAGTTGGACATTAGGTTGAAAGTTAAACTTAAGTCTTACTACATGTAATTTAAAACTCAAGTCACCTACCTTTTCCAGGTTTTCTTGTCCTTTCTCAAGTTTCTCCGGCTAACCTCTCGCGACCGGCGAATTCCTTTGTACACTCTTGGCAGACTTCTTTGCGCTATGTCGTAAGTTAGCCACGAAAAGAACAGTTTGCAAAGCAATTTCGCCAGCCTTTTTTCACTAAACAGGGCTCTGAATCGACGAAATAAAATGGCGAGTAAAAATGGAGGATGCGGGACGGGGGACAGTTGGTGTGAAAACTTGAACCAGTCCTCCCGCTGACCATGTCCTGCAAACCCGAGCGGGGGAGGGGAGGTAAGTGGACCGAAGGGGAGGGGAGGGTGGGGGAATAAAAAAAAATCTAATCCCTGATCGGTATGAAAGAAAAATGGTACAGAAAAACTGCCAACGCCATTGGTAAGAGGTTAGATAAAAACCACTTATGCAGATTTGTTCATAGTTCTAAACTGAAAAGTCGCTGAACAGGATCAGGAAAGGATGGATTTTCAAGGACTTCCAACGTGTAAAACTTTTTTTCGTCACCTTCATTTTTACTAGAGGAGTAATAATCGCCTTTTTTATACACAAAAATAACATAATTTTAACCTGGGCGGAAAAACGGAGATTTATTTAAGTTAATAAAAATGTTTGATGGTTCCAAAAAGTTCCAAAAATCAGTCAACTTCCGTGCGTTCTGGTCACGTGTTTCATGACGTCATACTGATGACGTTCATAAAGAACTGATTTTTAGACTTATATCTACCAACATTACGAAATAATTTAACTTTGCATTTCACCCTTACGAAGATACATGTATACAAAGATACTAGTCCCCAGACCCCTATTTGCTCATGTGTATAGCCCCCTTAATTTTAAAAATCCAGAGTAATAATGGGCATGCGGAAATGTTGCAAGCGAATGCCTTCCTTGCCAAGTTGACTGTATTTACATTCATCAAAGCATGTTCCTAAAAAACGTTGAAAGGCACCTGGGGGCATAGTCACGTGACTGATGACGTCATAGCACTTAGTCAATTAAAACAGGTATTTTATGGTAGTTGCAAATAGCATGTAGTGTAGTATCCTCATACACTCAAAATTGACAGAGTTATTTGGCATCGAAAATTTTTCTGGTGCAAAGGGTGCTTGGAAGGTTTTTATTATAATTATAATATATTATTTAATTATTACTGATCTGTGTGCGTAGGATTCCTTTAGACACTGGTGGTAAGACAGCCGACTGGTTCTCTTGAGACTGACGTTCACAGAAAGGCAATCTTACTGTCACACTCGGTTTTCATGGTGAAACGGATGATGGATTGTTGGTTGTTCAGGTGCTGTTGACATGGGCGCCGTCCAATCTTGACTCGGAAGTCAACAAAGACCACCAACCTCATTTCCAGGGTGCTTCTCAGTTTTCAAAATGGCGGTTGCCCGGATCGCCGCCATATTGAAAACCGAGAAGACCCTGGGACGAGGTTCAGAGGTCATCTTTAAATGAAGTGTGGTTATGGTTTGACCATTATTCAGGTTTCCGAAAAAAATACACTTAATATTTGTATGTTTAAAATGGTATTTTTGTATGCATGATGTAGGATGAACCTGGTGCTCGTAACGCAAATACAAGGATAAGAATAAGCATGGCCGATTCATCTCAAATGAGAACACGAACATGAGCACAAGCACAAGAGAAAAAATTCTTTTATCGGTGTGCTTTTAACTGTGCATTTGGCTGATGTGCTTTGCGTCGGCCTGTTTTCACGTTTTTACGCCAGCGAGAACCAAGTCAGATTTAGTGCAATGTGAGTGAATTAAACTGAAATATTTCACGATACCTGTGTTTAACTGCTTATAGTTAATTGTTTTTCAGTTGTGGAAGGTTACGAGCAGTCCTTTTTTCTCCATACACCCCATGACTAGTTACTCTCCCAGCTTCCTGTGTTAGAAAAAGAGGGACTGTTGGTAATCCAGGGAGCTTGCTCTATGCGAAGTATTATCGCCAGTTCAAAAATTGCATTTGTACTCATTTAATTATTTAGTCGTGTTCAGTGGTCAAAGATGCAAGCGAGCAATAGTGTTCAATAACGCCGAAATTAGTTATGCTGTCACTTGTATTCGTACGTGTCACTGATGAAGTACCAGGCTGCATACCCTACGTTGTTAATCTTATAAACTTTGACAGTCAAATGGGATCTTGTATACAGCAGTACTCTTTTGTCTTTCGTCAAGTGGCTCTTGACACGTGTGTTTCACTTCTTTCGCCTTCCCTCCAGGGCTGAAAGTGGCACGAAAGGCGTGTTGGTTAGCAATTCTCCTAAACTGCTCAGATAACCCTTTTAAGTATGGGATGGTCACAACTCCACGACTCTCTTGCTCTTCTTGCTCCTCGGAGAGACCAAACGGCAACTTAATGAACGATTTGGAGAACACCGCCGTTCCATCATAAACCATCATCAACTCAACGATCCCACTCCTGTCTCCCTACATTTCAATCAAGCTGGACATTCAATCAATGATGTTCTTTTAATCCCACTTGAACTCATACGCAGCAATCGTGACGCAGTGAGAAAGGCGAGAGAGGCTCATTTGATACACAAAGGGAAAACGTTATCTCCTCTAGGAATAAATAGACGTGACGAAACTCATTGACATACAACACCTAGTCTCCTGCACCAATAATAATCTATTGTTTTTATTTTCATAATTTCAAACTCTTATTTGTAACGAACTTTTAGTTTTAACTTCATTTTTCATTTTTCTGTTAGCCCCTGAAGAAGGTTTGTTTTCAAACCGAAATATTGGGCAAATTCGTTTAAATATAATTTTGTTTTATTCTTTTATTTACTCCTTCATCACCTTGCCGTAAGGATCAGTTTGCCGTTTCCTGACTTGTATGCTGGTATGAGTTTTCTTGTAGTGGGCGGTGCACTCTATTCTTTTGGTTTTCCTATCCACTTTTTGTCTTAAATCCAATACTGGTGGAATATCTCCCTCTTGACCCTCTTTTGTGAACACTATTACCCGTGTCTCTATGGTATTGAAGTGATCTATATAGCTAGTATCTTTTGAGCTTCTCCTTCTTTGCACTTGGTTTCGCTGTCATCCACATACCAATACCACTCATGAAGAGAATATGGAGACGTTTACATAGCTCTCAACTGGAAATCCTTCATATAGATGATAGCAATCTCACCCGTGGCACCAAGGCCTATTGGTCCACTGTCCAACACATAAAATGCCAAGCTCTTGGTCCTAATTTTTGTGAAGCCTCGGCAAGGGTACCCCATGAAAAAGTCATTGCTGAGACTGAAAAGTTGTGTTCAGTGATCAAGAAGGATTGAAGAAAGAAAGAGGTTGGTGAAACTTTTACCGAGTCAGTTGCTCAAGTATTATTAAAAGAAGACACAGTTTCCATGCGACTGTGGTTACCATAGCAACGACAGTATGTAGCCCTTTGTTCTAAACAATGTTGTTTTTGTCAAAACCTAGTAAGGCGCTTTATCATAAACTTTTTAGGTTTTAATTGCTCAAGCTATATTAATATAATTATACTAGTAAAGAAGTATTTTTTTCGTTTGTCTCACGATGTAGTCACTTCCGATGTGGATCGCGACGTTTCCACTGCATACTGCTAGTCTTCTTCAGGCGATGGGGTCGACTGGTTACGCGTCACCTTATGAAGCACGATGTTCTGCTGTGATTGGTTGGTTTTCCCTGCGTGTGTACCAGTGAGGATCACGATCAATAAACTTGGCGTGCTCTGAAACGGCGGAGGTCTGGGTACGGGCGAATCGGATGTCTCGGTCATGCTCTTTTATTCTGTCTTGCATAGGTCTTCCAGTCTCGCCGATATAAACCGCCGCCAACAACACCGGACACCACCCGCTTTGGAATGAAGTAAAGTTTATTGATCGTGATCCTCATTGGTACACACGCAGGGTCAAAGAGGCGATCCACATAAGACTTAACCCTAACAACATCAACAGGGACAGTGGAATAGAAATTCCAGAAGCATGGATGCCCACGATCAAGAAACACAACAACAGGAGAGCCGTACGACTACGGACCGCCGAGGGAACAATTCGTCGAAACAACGAGGATCAAAATGCGCCAATCACAGCTGTTGAAAACCAACCAATCACAGCAGAACGTCGTGCTTCATAAGGTGACGCGTAACCAGTCGACCCCATCGCCTGAAGAAGACTAGCAGTATGCAGTCGAAAAAAAAATACTTCTTTACTAGTGTGTTCACCACGATGAACAACAACAACCCTTTTTACGATAATATAATTATACTTTCTCAAGTAAATCAAAAATCCATCTTATTTTTGCGGCATGGTTTTTGATCATTCCCAAAACATTTTTCACACCTGAAATTAATTAGAGTTTGTTGTTGAAAGGTCTTTAATGATAGCAAAAACGTTGAAAAGTACATTGAACTCTTCAGGTAGTTGCGATTGTGCACTTCATGAAACTTTTTCTTTTTCATTAAGTATCTTAGAGAGCATTTTATATATTGTTAACCTTTTGTATCATTGTTTATTACAGCTTACAATTGTTGAACGTGATGGAAAGCTTTTAACTCGCGCGGAAGGTAAGATCGTGGTTTAGATAGAGTTTGACTAATGTATTGCCCAAGCTGTAACACATTTGAGAAACGACTTCAAATCTGCAGATTTCTGTTATAGTGTTTGACACCTCAAAGAGAAATCAGTTAGACTACCCGAATATATAAGTAACAATAGAATAAGCACAGGAAATGCTGCTAGTGAACGTAGGATCTGTAAAAGATCGAAACAGCCAAAAATAGCAATAGGCAAACTGAGAAGCAAGGCTGATACTACGTATAAAAACTTTGCAAGACATTAACATGACACGAGATAGAACCCAACACAGTAGGATCGTAGCCGTAAACAGCTGTCTACGGCTACGATCCTACTGTGTTGGGTTCTATCTCGTGTCATGTTAATGTCTTGCAAAGTTTTTATACGTAGTATCAGCCTTGCTTCTCAGTTTACTCGAATATAGATAATGCTATTCGCTCCAGTCCCTTACAGAGCGAGTATAAATAAGAGCTGTGCATCTAATTTCGGCCCAGTTCAAGTAAGAATCCTTTGGTGCTGTTACCTTCGCGTTCTCACCATGTCCGGCGAGCAAGCTCCCGTGGCGGAGGTAGTTCCAGATAGTTCAAGCGCTTCTTCAGTCAGCTCAAGCGCCTCAACCAGGCCCAGCTAACCAGAACCGTTATACTGGTAAACTTTTCTTTAGTATTTGTCCGGCTATTTAGCCGTTTCATCGCTTGTTCCCCCGCGGCTCCACGTGCTCGCCGGTTTTTATCTCCTCACCCTGCTCCTTGTCCCTTATCCGTTAGCCTCGTTTCTTTCTAAGTTTTTCGCTTCCCTACAGCTTTTATGGTATTTACACGCTTTTATATTTGGTTGTTGAACTATTTATAGCTTTGCGTGCTTCGCTTCGCGGGTTTGTGCAGTACTCTTCCCTTGCCCCCCCCCCCCTTTCAGTTTGTACGCTTATTATGTTTGTACGTTTATTTTTTTTGCGTATTTTGCCTCATAAACATCGGGTTGGTGCAGTGCTTTTCCCTCATTTCCCATTTTAGTTTGTACGCCTGTATTTGTCCAGTTCTGTTATGCGTACTTTGCCTCGCAAACATTGGGTTGGTGCAGTGCTTTTCTCTCGGGTCCCTTTTTAGTTTGTACGCTTGTTTGTGATGTTTTGTTATATGCGTTCTTTGCCTCACAAACACCTGGTTTGTGCAGTGCTTTTTAAGTTTCTTTCGCCTTTATTTGTCACTTTTTGTTATGGGTGCTTTGCCTCACAAACATCGGGTCTGTGCAGTGCTTTAGAAGTTTTTACGCCTATATTTGTCACGTTTTGTTGTGCGTATTTTGCCTTACAAACATCGGGTTTGTGAGGTGTTTTTGAAGTTTCTACGCCTTTATTTGTGACGTTTTGTTAATATGCGTACTTTGCCTCACAAACATCGGGTTTGTGCAGTGCTTTTGAAGTTTGTACGCCTTTATTTGTCACGTTTTGTTATGCGTACTTTGCCTCACAAACATCGGGTTTGTGCAGTGCTTTCAGGAAGTTTCTACGACTTTATTTGTGACGTTTTGTCATGCGTACTTTGCCTCGCAAACATGGGGTTTGTGTAGTGCTTTTGAAGTTTGTACGCCTTTATTATGCGTACTTTGCCTCACAAACACCGGGTTTGTGCTGTGCTTTTGAAGTTTGTACGCCTTTATTTGTGACGCTTTGTTATGCGTACTTTGCCTCGCAAACAACGGGTTTGTGTAGTGCTTTTGAAGTTTGTACGTCTTTATTATGCTTACTTTGCCTCACAAACATCGGGTTTGTGCAGTGCCTTTGAAGTTTGTACGCCTTTATTTGTCACGTTTTGTTATGCGTACTTTGCCTCACAAGCATCGGGTTTGTGCAGTGCTTTTGAAGTTGTACGCCTTTATTTGTCACGTTCTGTTATGCGCACTTTGCCTCACAAACAACGGGTTTGTGCAGTGCCTGTGAAGTTTGTACGTCTTTATTTGTCACGTTCTGTTATGCGTACTTTACCTCACAAACGTCGGGTTTGTGCAGTGCTTTTAAGTTTGTACGCCTTTATTTGTGACGCTTTGTTATGCGTACTTTGCCTCGCAAACAACGGGTTTGTGTAGTGCTTTTGAAGTTTGTACGCCTTTATTATGCGTACTTTGCCTCATAAACATCGGGTTTGTGCAGTGCCTTTGAAGTTTGTACGCCTTTATTTGTCACGTTTTGTTAATATGAGTACTTTGCCTCACAAATATCTGGTTTGTGTAGTGCTTTCGAGGTTTATACGAGGTTTATACAAGTTTTTGTTATTAGTACTTTGCCTTACAGAAATCGAGTCTGTGCCATGCTTCGCTCAGTTCCGTTGAAGTTTTTATACGTTGGTTTTTATTACCCTGGGTCTGCTTGTTCTTGTATTTATTTTTATGTTTTAAATTTTGCAGATTCGTTATTTTTCATGTCATTGGCATCCTATTGTTTCCTTTTCTATAGTATTGTTTCCAGTTCTACCCGGTTTAGCACTCTTTTATTGTGCGTTCCGCCTTTATTAGTGGATTTTATGGTTCGTGTGTTTATCTTGGTGTTAAACTCGAAGTAAAGTTTACATACTTCGGGTAGGTATTCGTGTTCCTTTCCGTTTACTCTTTTTTTCCCTGTCATTGCGGAGTTTGTTTCGTTCCGCGCCCTCTCCCGCGCCATTTATCTCGATTCGTTATTTTCCCATGGTAGCCTGAAAGGGTGTCGAATGCCCTAGTCGGATTACTGACGCTCAGGTTGCCATCCCTCGGGTGGGTTCTCTCGCAAGCTTCCCGCGCACAATCGTTTACGTTTTCCTCGACATTATATCCTGTTCACCACTCAAGGGCTGGCAGCTTTTATATCATGTATGATTGTCATGTACAGAGTATAACCGTCCTTTTCAATTGCAGAGCTTTGCTTTGTCCTCTGCTTATGCTACTTAAAGACACCCTCAAAAGAGTTTTTTAGTTTTCTGATTTCTTGGCCGGGAGACAAGATGTTTTATCTGCTACGCCTAGAATATGTCGCTTTCTGGCTTGCAAAGGCTCCCGGAAAAAGACGCAGGTCCACATCACTTCTATGTCCTCCTCTAGAAGGTCTAAAATTCATATCCGTGGTTGCCCTGTTCGCCTATCCTGTTCCGCGCTTTCTGCCGCGCTATTTGTTTCGCTCCCCTTTTCCCATGATAGCCTGAAAGGGTGTCTAATGCCCTAGTCGGATTACCGACGCTCAGGGTGGGTCTCTCGCGAGTTTCCCGCGCACAATCGTTTGCGTTTTCCCCAACACTATGCCCTGTTCACCACTCAAGGGCTGGTAGCCTTTATGTCGTATATATTTGCCATGTAAGAAGCCGTCTTTACCAATTGGAGAGCATCCCTTTGTCCTCCGCTTATGCTAATCAAAGACTCCCTAAAAGGAGTTTTTTTAGTTTTTGAGTTCTTTGCCGGGATGCAAGATGTTTCCTGCCACGCGTATTGAGCAGATTGCGAACTCTACTTTACAGGATTACAGTCCCGCCTCCGTTACTATCTGCAAGACGCTCAAATTTACGAGGGTAAACTCTGCACAGCTTTAGAGCCGGGGTGGCTATTTCTTTAGCCTTCACTCTAGACGCTATGGCTCATTTTGGTTGGTGCCATGCTTGCTCCTACCGCATCCTATAACATGAATGCTGCACAAGACCTTCGTTTTACAGGACCATTGGAGTTGCTGTCTAGCCATGTCTCCTTTAGATTTGGGTGGTTGGATGGGATTTTCTGGTTTGGGGTTTTAGGTTTGAGTATTGGCAAGTGTCTCGGGTTATTTGGTGTTAGGCCATTGTAACGTTTGACGTCTGGGCACGGTCGCATATCTCCATCTCTTATTAAGCAAGCGTGAAAGGGACTGTCGCGAATAGTATGCTATTCGCTCCAGTCCCTTACAGAGCGAGTATAAATAAGAGCTGTGCATCTAATTTCGGCCCAGTTCAAGTAAGAATCCTCCAGTTGTTGGCAGCCGTACTTGTTATCTCTCTCTTTCGCGCTTGCCTCCTATGCCTCCGTGCTTTTCTTTCCCCTCCCTCCCTTTCCCTATACGTTTTCACTTCCTACTCTCTCAAGCACGGTCGCATATCTCCATCTCTTATTAAGCAAGCGTGAAAGGGACTGTCGCGAATAGTATGCTATAAGTCATCAATATGGCATTGTTCTCTTTTGACAGAATTTTCTTTCACGGGAAAATGTCATGTCTTGAAATGGTGGCAACTTTTTTATTTTACAGAAAATGATGAAAAATGGCTTGCACTACCTAGTAAGGATATCGAATCACTATTGTCGCAGCCATGTGATTCCAAAGAAGTTTTACTTCAACTGAAAGACTGTCTGCATTTGGATCAGGCTTCCTTGGAGCAGCCAGACCCTGGAACCCAAAGATTGATCCGTTGCCTTGCAAGAAAAGCGAAACAGTCAAACAGGCTTGACGTGTTCAAACACCTCAGAGAAATTACACCAGCTGGGACAACTGGTGAGTCTGTTGTCATTATCTTTACATTAATCACTCACAGTGAATAACTATCTAAATTTCATTTTCCACTTTACAGCGGTTACCATAGTTGAGTTTTGGTGGACGTCAGTCAAAGAAAAGCCATTAACGTTTTTTTGTTACATTCATTCCACATTCGTTCGTTCGTTCGTTTGTTCGTTCGTTCCTTCATTCATTCATTCAAACCGAGTAACAGAACTAAATCACGAATACGAGTCATCATTTGTGAATGAATATGTGTACAATTTACATGATATCCTCATAATAAAAATAGGTCATTACTCATGCGCGGAAATAAGCGGGGTGGAAATAAACACCAGTTCCGGTTGTATTTGCTTTGAAATGGCGAAAAACTTACCATGACTTCCACTTGTGAAACAATTTTATCTCCTTATTTCCTACTGAACTTTCACCGTCGATCGGACGCTTCTTCGGTTTTGAAGCCATTTCAAAGCAAATACAATCGGAACTGGTGTTTGAATTTTGTAAACACGACGCGGCGCGATTTTGATTGGGCGATTGAGACAATGCGGTATGGTCGATTCGACCTGAGGCGACCCATGGTGCCAAAAGAATTCTGGATGACAAATTGCGTTCTACAATCGTTTGCAAAATACCTTCGACCACCCTATATTTTAATTGACTTTTTAACAATTTTCAGTCTACATTGCTGATGTTCGCTTCCCCCGGGCCCCCTATATCAATGTTGGATCTAAACTTTGGAACCCAAATCAATCTTCATGCGGTTGGCAAGCCCCCGGTATCTCCAATCACCACCCAACATTGATATAGGGGGTGGGAAGGGGGGAGGGGGTTAATGCACTACAAAATTAATCCAAATTTAGTCAAGTGGTCGAAGGTTTTTGATAACGATTGTCCGAAGTATTTTTCTTAACACAAGCTTTTAAGTAGCGAACACGGTATTTCACACTATGTTATAGGTCTAAACTAAAACATACAATAATCGTCGAGTGCGAAAGTGTATGATAGTGTAGGTAAATACGTCAGAAATAGTACAATCTAGCTAGATAATGATGCCATTTCAAGAAACATAACAAAAGAAACATTTTCGGATTTTAAAGAACGAGTGCTGAATACGCTCAAAGAGACTGATATATCGTATATAAACTCTTTAATCGATAGTTTTCCTAAAAGAATCGATGCTATTATAACAAGAAAAGGTGGACGTACAAAGTATTAAAGCAAAATAAACGAATATTTTTGTACACGGCAAAACATGTCTTTGGGGGGAGGGCTGGTGTGTTTGTGTCCTTCTCACGATTCTCATGCACGGTGCTCGGTGATTATTGTTAATTTCTCACGATTACTTTCGCATATAACTGCATGTTAACTCTCCTTAGAGAGAAATAATAAGGATAATCATGTTAGGAATCCCAAAGTTAATTTTTGGACGGTAAATAAACTACATTTCAACGGTTCTCGCTTTTTGGTGACATAAAAAGATTCAGTGACATATATTCTTTGTTTCGTCGTCACGCTGAGAATCGTCAATTATGTACAGCTATGGCAAATTACAAACAGTAATTAGCTTAGATAATGTTTGTCTTTAGTAGTATATTATGTAATAATACCATGAAATGCTAAATGTTTAACGTGGATGGAGCTATTTGAGTTTATAGGCGAGCATCGTGGAATTATAGTAGCGTGACACGGCGTGACATTTAGCTGCTGGAGCTCTTGTTGCTCAATATGAATTCTGCAAAGCAGCGTTTACATGGCCGTAATTCTTTGCGTTCACTTTCGTTCACTTGATACGTGAACTGGAAAGAAGCTCGCCAGCGTACTGCCATCACCTGGGTATTCGTGGTGTCTATGGTACCTCCTCTGACAAGAGTAATAGGAGCGTCAGCGGTGGCGAAGAAAGCGGTGTCTTTGTCAAAGACAACATCCTTGTTTTGGAAATTCTTTGGTGTTACACAGGGATCCCACAAATGAGATAAAAGTTAAATACTTGGTTGAATTCGCTTGATATTGATTATTTTTCAATTAATTATATGTCTGTGTTAATTTCAAATTATTACCGAATAAAAACGATTATTGTACACTTCGATATATTACCTGGGGTTAATGTTAGAAAATGACGTCATTTCACATAAAATGCCGAATATTTCATGTCTATAGGGATATAGCTAAAAAAAAAATTTGTCAATACTGTCAACATAGCCTATCAATACATATATGTTTGTAACGTCTTCTTATAAACAACGCTTTGCGAATTCTCTCTCAGACAATCGTTTGCAAAATACCTTCGACCACCCTATATTTTAATTGACTTTTTAACAATTTTCAGTCTACATTGCTGATGTTCGCTTCCCCCGGGCCCCCTATATCAATGTTGGATCTAAACTTTGGAACCCAAATCAATCTTCATGCGGTTGGCAAGCCCCCGGTATCTCCAATCACCACCCAACATTGATATAGGGGGTGGGAAGGGGGGAGGGGGTTAATGCACTACAAAATTAATCCAAATTTAGTCAAGTGGTCGAAGGTTTTTGATAACGATTGTCCGAAGTATTTTTCTTAACACAAGCTTTTAAGTAGCGAACACGGTATTTCACACTATGTTATAGGTCTAAACTAAAACATACAATAATCGTCGAGTGCGAAAGTGTATGATAGTGTAGGTAAATACGTCAGAAATAGTACAATCTAGCTAGATAATGATGCCATTTCAAGAAACATAACAAAAGAAACATTTTCGGATTTTAAAGAACGAGTGCTGAATACGCTCAAAGAGACTGATATATCGTATATAAACTCTTTAATCGATAGTTTTCCTAAAAGAATCGATGCTATTATAACAAGAAAAGGTGGACGTACAAAGTATTAAAGCAAAATAAACGAATATTTTTGTACACGGCAAAACATGTCTTTGGGGGGAGGGCTGGTGTGTTTGTGTCCTTCTCACGATTCTCATGCACGGTGCTCGGTGATTATTGTTAATTTCTCACGATTACTTTCGCATATAACTGCATGTTAACTCTCCTTAGAGAGAAATAATAAGGATAATCATGTTAGGAATCCCAAAGTTAATTTTTGGACGGTAAATAAACTACATTTCAACGGTTCTCGCTTTTTGGTGACATAAAAAGATTCAGTGACATATATTCTTTGTTTCGTCGTCACGCTGAGAATCGTCAATTATGTACAGCTATGGCAAATTACAAACAGTAATTAGCTTAGATAATGTTTGTCTTTAGTAGTATATTATGTAATAATACCATGAAATGCTAAATGTTTAACGTGGATGGAGCTATTTGAGTTTATAGGCGAGCATCGTGGAATTATAGTAGCGTGACACGGCGTGACATTTAGCTGCTGGAGCTCTTGTTGCTCAATATGAATTCTGCAAAGCAGCGTTTACATGGCCGTAATTCTTTGCGTTCACTTTCGTTCACTTGATACGTGAACTGGAAAGAAGCTCGCCAGCGTACTGCCATCACCTGGGTATTCGTGGTGTCTATGGTACCTCCTCTGACAAGAGTAATAGGAGCGTCAGCGGTGGCGAAGAAAGCGGTGTCTTTGTCAAAGACAACATCCTTGTTTTGGAAATTCTTTGGTGTTACACAGGGATCCCACAAATGAGATAAAAGTTAAATACTTGGTTGAATTCGCTTGATATTGATTATTTTTCAATTAATTATATGTCTGTGTTAATTTCAAATTATTACCGAATAAAAACGATTATTGTACACTTCGATATATTACCTGGGGTTAATGTTAGAAAATGACGTCATTTCACATAAAATGCCGAATATTTCATGTCTATAGGGATATAGCTAAAAAAAAAATTTGTCAATACTGTCAACATAGCCTATCAATACATATATGTTTGTAACGTCTTCTTATAAACAACGCTTTGCGAATTCTCTCTCAGACAATCGTTTGCAAAATACCTTCGACCACCCTATATTTTAATTGACTTTTTAACAATTTTCAGTCTACATTGCTGATGTTCGCTTCCCCCGGGCCCCCTATATCAATGTTGGATCTAAACTTTGGAACCCAAATCAATCTTCATGCGGTTGGCAAGCCCCCGGTATCTCCAATCACCACCCAACATTGATATAGGGGGTGGGAAGGGGGGAGGGGGTTAATGCACTACAAAATTAATCCAAATTTAGTCAAGTGGTCGAAGGTTTTTGATAACGATTGTCCGAAGTATTTTTCTTAACACAAGCTTTTAAGTAGCGAACACGGTATTTCACACTATGTTATAGGTCTAAACTAAAACATACAATAATCGTCGAGTGCGAAAGTGTATGATAGTGTAGGTAAATACGTCAGAAATAGTACAATCTAGCTAGATAATGATGCCATTTCAAGAAACATAACAAAAGAAACATTTTCGGATTTTAAAGAACGAGTGCTGAATACGCTCAAAGAGACTGATATATCGTATATAAACTCTTTAATCGATAGTTTTCCTAAAAGAATCGATGCTATTATAACAAGAAAAGGTGGACGTACAAAGTATTAAAGCAAAATAAACGAATATTTTTGTACACGGCAAAACATGTCTTTGGGGGGAGGGCTGGTGTGTTTGTGTCCTTCTCACGATTCTCATGCACGGTGCTCGGTGATTATTGTTAATTTCTCACGATTACTTTCGCATATAACTGCATGTTAACTCTCCTTAGAGAGAAATAATAAGGATAATCATGTTAGGAATCCCAAAGTTAATTTTTGGACGGTAAATAAACTACATTTCAACGGTTCTCGCTTTTTGGTGACATAAAAAGATTCAGTGACATATATTCTTTGTTTCGTCGTCACGCTGAGAATCGTCAATTATGTACAGCTATGGCAAATTACAAACAGTAATTAGCTTAGATAATGTTTGTCTTTAGTAGTATATTATGTAATAATACCATGAAATGCTAAATGTTTAACGTGGATGGAGCTATTTGAGTTTATAGGCGAGCATCGTGGAATTATAGTAGCGTGACACGGCGTGACATTTAGCTGCTGGAGCTCTTGTTGCTCAATATGAATTCTGCAAAGCAGCGTTTACATGGCCGTAATTCTTTGCGTTCACTTTCGTTCACTTGATACGTGAACTGGAAAGAAGCTCGCCAGCGTACTGCCATCACCTGGGTATTCGTGGTGTCTATGGTACCTCCTCTGACAAGAGTAATAGGAGCGTCAGCGGTGGCGAAGAAAGCGGTGTCTTTGTCAAAGACAACATCCTTGTTTTGGAAATTCTTTGGTGTTACACAGGGATCCCACAAATGAGATAAAAGTTAAATACTTGGTTGAATTCGCTTGATATTGATTATTTTTCAATTAATTATATGTCTGTGTTAATTTCAAATTATTACCGAATAAAAACGATTATTGTACACTTCGATATATTACCTGGGGTTAATGTTAGAAAATGACGTCATTTCACATAAAATGCCGAATATTTCATGTCTATAGGGATATAGCTAAAAAAAAAATTTGTCAATACTGTCAACATAGCCTATCAATACATATATGTTTGTAACGTCTTCTTATAAACAACGCTTTGCGAATTCTCTCTCAGACAATCGTTTGCAAAATACCTTCGACCACCCTATATTTTAATTGACTTTTTAACAATTTTCAGTCTACATTGCTGATGTTCGCTTCCCCCGGGCCCCCTATATCAATGTTGGATCTAAACTTTGGAACCCAAATCAATCTTCATGCGGTTGGCAAGCCCCCGGTATCTCCAATCCGACCACCCAACATTGATATAGGGGGTGGGAAGGGGGGAGGGGGTTAATGCACTACAAAATTAATCCAAATTTAGTCAAGTGGTCGAAGGTTTTTGATAACGATTGTCCGAAGTATTTTTCTTAACACAAGCTTTTAAGTAGCGAACACGGTATTTCACACTATGTTATAGGTCTAAACTAAAACATACAATAATCGTCGAGTGCGAAAGTGTATGATAGTGTAGGTAAATACGTCAGAAATAGTACAATCTAGCTAGATAATGATGCCATTTCAAGAAACATAACAAAAGAAACATTTTCGGATTTTAAAGAACGAGTGCTGAATACGCTCAAAGAGACTGATATATCGTATATAAACTCTTTAATCGATAGTTTTCCTAAAAGAATCGATGCTATTATAACAAGAAAAGGTGGACGTACAAAGTATTAAAGCAAAATAAACGAATATTTTTGTACACGGCAAAACATGTCTTTGGGGGGAGGGCTGGTGTGTTTGTGTCCTTCTCACGATTCTCATGCACGGTGCTCGGTGATTATTGTTAATTTCTCACGATTACTTTCGCATATAACTGCATGTTAACTCTCCTTAGAGAGAAATAATAAGGATAATCATGTTAGGAATCCCAAAGTTAATTTTTGGACGGTAAATAAACTACATTTCAACGGTTCTCGCTTTTTGGTGACATAAAAAGATTCAGTGACATATATTCTTTGTTTCGTCGTCACGCTGAGAATCGTCAATTATGTACAGCTATGGCAAATTACAAACAGTAATTAGCTTAGATAATGTTTGTCTTTAGTAGTATATTATGTAATAATACCATGAAATGCTAAATGTTTAACGTGGATGGAGCTATTTGAGTTTATAGGCGAGCATCGTGGAATTATAGTAGCGTGACACGGCGTGACATTTAGCTGCTGGAGCTCTTGTTGCTCAATATGAATTCTGCAAAGCAGCGTTTACATGGCCGTAATTCTTTGCGTTCACTTTCGTTCACTTGATACGTGAACTGGAAAGAAGCTCGCCAGCGTATTGCCATCACCTGGGTATTCGTGGTGTCTATGGTACCTCCTCTGACAAGAGTAATAGGAGCGTCAGCGGTGGCGAAGAAAGCGGTGTCTTTGTCAAAGACAACATCCTTGTTTTGGAAATTCTTTGGTGTTACACAGGGATCCCACAAATGAGATAAAAGTTAAATACTTGGTTGAATTCGCTTGATATTGATTATTTTTCAATTAATTATATGTCTGTGTTAATTTCAAATTATTACCGAATAAAAACGATTATTGTACACTTCGATATATTACCTGGGGTTAATGTTAGAAAATGACGTCATTTCACATAAAATGCCGAATATTTCATGTCTATAGGGATATAGCTAAAAAAAAAATTTGTCAATACTGTCAACATAGCCTATCAATACATATATGTTTGTAACGTCTTCTTATAAACAACGCTTTGCGAATTCTCTCTCAGACAATCGTTTGCAAAATACCTTCGACCACCCTATATTTTAATTGACTTTTTAACAATTTTCAGTCTACATTGCTGATGTTCGCTTCCCCCGGGCCCCCTATATCAATGTTGGATCTAAACTTTGGAACCCAAATCAATCTTCATGCGGTTGGCAAGCCCCCGGTATCTCCAATCCGACCACCCAACATTGATATAGGGGGTGGGAAGGGGGGAGGGGGTTAATGCACTACAAAATTAATCCAAATTTAGTCAAGTGGTCGAAGGTTTTTGATAACGATTGTCCGAAGTATTTTTCTTAACACAAGCTTTTAAGTAGCGAACACGGTATTTCACACTATGTTATAGGTCTAAACTAAAACATACAATAATCGTCGAGTGCGAAAGTGTATGATAGTGTAGGTAAATACGTCAGAAATAGTACAATCTAGCTAGATAATGATGCCATTTCAAGAAACATAACAAAAGAAACATTTTCGGATTTTAAAGAACGAGTGCTGAATACGCTCAAAGAGACTGATATATCGTATATAAACTCTTTAATCGATAGTTTTCCTAAAAGAATCGATGCTATTATAACAAGAAAAGGTGGACGTACAAAGTATTAAAGCAAAATAAACGAATATTTTTGTACACGGCAAAACATGTCTTTGGGGGGAGGGCTGGTGTGTTTGTGTCCTTCTCACGATTCTCATGCACGGTGCTCGGTGATTATTGTTAATTTCTCACGATTACTTTCGCATATAACTGCATGTTAACTCTCCTTAGAGAGAAATAATAAGGATAATCATGTTAGGAATCCCAAAGTTAATTTTTGGACGGTAAATAAACTACATTTCAACGGTTCTCGCTTTTTGGTGACATAAAAAGATTCAGTGACATATATTCTTTGTTTCGTCGTCACGCTGAGAATCGTCAATTATGTACAGCTATGGCAAATTACAAACAGTAATTAGCTTAGATAATGTTTGTCTTTAGTAGTATATTATGTAATAATACCATGAAATGCTAAATGTTTAACGTGGATGGAGCTATTTGAGTTTATAGGCGAGCATCGTGGAATTATAGTAGCGTGACACGGCGTGACATTTAGCTGCTGGAGCTCTTGTTGCTCAATATGAATTCTGCAAAGCAGCGTTTACATGGCCGTAATTCTTTGCGTTCACTTTCGTTCACTTGATACGTGAACTGGAAAGAAGCTCGCCAGCGTATTGCCATCACCTGGGTATTCGTGGTGTCTATGGTACCTCCTCTGACAAGAGTAATAGGAGCGTCAGCGGTGGCGAAGAAAGCGGTGTCTTTGTCAAAGACAACATCCTTGTTTTGGAAATTCTTTGGTGTTACACAGGGATCCCACAAATGAGATAAAAGTTAAATACTTGGTTGAATTCGCTTGATATTGATTATTTTTCAATTAATTATATGTCTGTGTTAATTTCAAATTATTACCGAATAAAAACGATTATTGTACACTTCGATATATTACCTGGGGTTAATGTTAGAAAATGACGTCATTTCACATAAAATGCCGAATATTTCATGTCTATAGGGATATAGCTAAAAAAAAAATTTGTCAATACTGTCAACATAGCCTATCAATACATATATGTTTGTAACGTCTTCTTATAAACAACGCTTTGCGAATTCTCTCTCAGACAATCGTTTGCAAAATACCTTCGACCACCCTATATTTTAATTGACTTTTTAACAATTTTCAGTCTACATTGCTGATGTTCGCTTCCCCCGGGCCCCCTATATCAATGTTGGATCTAAACTTTGGAACCCAAATCAATCTTCATGCGGTTGGCAAGCCCCCGGTATCTCCAATCCGACCACCCAACATTGATATAGGGGGTGGGAAGGGGGGGAGGGGGTTAATGCACTACAAAATTAATCCAAATTTAGTCAAGTGGTCGAAGGTTTTTGATAACGATTGTCCGAAGTATTTTTCTTAACACAAGCTTTTAAGTAGCGAACACGGTATTTCACACTATGTTATAGGTCTAAACTAAAACATACAATAATCGTCGAGTGCGAAAGTGTATGATAGTGTAGGTAAATACGTCAGAAATAGTACAATCTAGCTAGATAATGATGCCATTTCAAGAAACATAACAAAAGAAACATTTTCGGATTTTAAAGAACGAGTGCTGAATACGCTCAAAGAGACTGATATATCGTATATAAACTCTTTAATCGATAGTTTTCCTAAAAGAATCGATGCTATTATAACAAGAAAAGGTGGACGTACAAAGTATTAAAGCAAAATAAACGAATATTTTTGTACACGGCAAAACATGTCTTTGGGGGGAGGGCTGGTGTGTTTGTGTCCTTCTCACGATTCTCATGCACGGTGCTCGGTGATTATTGTTAATTTCTCACGATTACTTTCGCATATAACTGCATGTTAACTCTCCTTAGAGAGAAATAATAAGGATAATCATGTTAGGAATCCCAAAGTTAATTTTTGGACGGTAAATAAACTACATTTCAACGGTTCTCGCTTTTTGGTGACATAAAAAGATTCAGTGACATATATTCTTTGTTTCGTCGTCACGCTGAGAATCGTCAATTATGTACAGCTATGGCAAATTACAAACAGTAATTAGCTTAGATAATGTTTGTCTTTAGTAGTATATTATGTAATAATACCATGAAATGCTAAATGTTTAACGTGGATGGAGCTATTTGAGTTTATAGGCGAGCATCGTGGAATTATAGTAGCGTGACACGGCGTGACATTTAGCTGCTGGAGCTCTTGTTGCTCAATATGAATTCTGCAAAGCAGCGTTTACATGGCCGTAATTCTTTGCGTTCACTTTCGTTCACTTGATACGTGAACTGGAAAGAAGCTCGCCAGCGTATTGCCATCACCTGGGTATTCGTGGTGTCTATGGTACCTCCTCTGACAAGAGTAATAGGAGCGTCAGCGGTGGCGAAGAAAGCGGTGTCTTTGTCAAAGACAACATCCTTGTTTTGGAAATTCTTTGGTGTTACACAGGGATCCCACAAATGAGATAAAAGTTAAATACTTGGTTGAATTCGCTTGATATTGATTATTTTTCAATTAATTATATGTCTGTGTTAATTTCAAATTATTACCGAATAAAAACGATTATTGTACACTTCGATATATTACCTGGGGTTAATGTTAGAAAATGACGTCATTTCACATAAAATGCCGAATATTTCATGTCTATAGGGATATAGCTAAAAAAAAAATTTGTCAATACTGTCAACATAGCCTATCAATACATATATGTTTGTAACGTCTTCTTATAAACAACGCTTTGCGAATTCTCTCTCAGACAATCGTTTGCAAAATACCTTCGACCACCCTATATTTTAATTGACTTTTTAACAATTTTCAGTCTACATTGCTGATGTTCGCTTCCCCCGGGCCCCCTATATCAATGTTGGATCTAAACTTTGGAACCCAAATCAATCTTCATGCGGTTGGCAAGCCCCCGGTATCTCCAATCCGACCACCCAACATTGATATAGGGGGTGGGAAGGGGGGAGGGGGTTAATGCACTACAAAATTAATCCAAATTTAGTCAAGTGGTCGAAGGTTTTTGATAACGATTGTCCGAAGTATTTTTCTTAACACAAGCTTTTAAGTAGCGAACACGGTATTTCACACTATGTTATAGGTCTAAACTAAAACATACAATAATCGTCGAGTGCGAAAGTGTATGATAGTGTAGGTAAATACGTCAGAAATAGTACAATCTAGCTAGATAATGATGCCATTTCAAGAAACATAACAAAAGAAACATTTTCGGATTTTAAAGAACGAGTGCTGAATACGCTCAAAGAGACTGATATATCGTATATAAACTCTTTAATCGATAGTTTTCCTAAAAGAATCGATGCTATTATAACAAGAAAAGGTGGACGTACAAAGTATTAAAGCAAAATAAACGAATATTTTTGTACACGGCAAAACATGTCTTTGGGGGGAGGGCTGGTGTGTTTGTGTCCTTCTCACGATTCTCATGCACGGTGCTCGGTGATTATTGTTAATTTCTCACGATTACTTTCGCATATAACTGCATGTTAACTCTCCTTAGAGAGAAATAATAAGGATAATCATGTTAGGAATCCCAAAGTTAATTTTTGGACGGTAAATAAACTACATTTCAACGGTTCTCGCTTTTTGGTGACATAAAAAGATTCAGTGACATATATTCTTTGTTTCGTCGTCACGCTGAGAATCGTCAATTATGTACAGCTATGGCAAATTACAAACAGTAATTAGCTTAGATAATGTTTGTCTTTAGTAGTATATTATGTAATAATACCATGAAATGCTAAATGTTTAACGTGGATGGAGCTATTTGAGTTTATAGGCGAGCATCGTGGAATTATAGTAGCGTGACACGGCGTGACATTTAGCTGCTGGAGCTCTTGTTGCTCAATATGAATTCTGCAAAGCAGCGTTTACATGGCCGTAATTCTTTGCGTTCACTTTCGTTCACTTGATACGTGAACTGGAAAGAAGCTCGCCAGCGTATTGCCATCACCTGGGTATTCGTGGTGTCTATGGTACCTCCTCTGACAAGAGTAATAGGAGCGTCAGCGGTGGCGAAGAAAGCGGTGTCTTTGTCAAAGACAACATCCTTGTTTTGGAAATTCTTTGGTGTTACACAGGGATCCCACAAATGAGATAAAAGTTAAATACTTGGTTGAATTCGCTTGATATTGATTATTTTTCAATTAATTATATGTCTGTGTTAATTTCAAATTATTACCGAATAAAAACGATTATTGTACACTTCGATATATTACCTGGGGTTAATGTTAGAAAATGACGTCATTTCACATAAAATGCCGAATATTTCATGTCTATAGGGATATAGCTAAAAAAAAAATTTGTCAATACTGTCAACATAGCCTATCAATACATATATGTTTGTAACGTCTTCTTATAAACAACGCTTTGCGAATTCTCTCTCAGACAATCGTTTGCAAAATACCTTCGACCACCCTATATTTTAATTGACTTTTTAACAATTTTCAGTCTACATTGCTGATGTTCGCTTCCCCCGGGCCCCCTATATCAATGTTGGATCTAAACTTTGGAACCCAAATCAATCTTCATGCGGTTGGCAAGCCCCCGGTATCTCCAATCCGACCACCCAACATTGATATAGGGGGTGGGAAGGGGGGAGGGGGTTAATGCACTACAAAATTAATCCAAATTTAGTCAAGTGGTCGAAGGTTTTTGATAACGATTGTCCGAAGTATTTTTCTTAACACAAGCTTTTAAGTAGCGAACACGGTATTTCACACTATGTTATAGGTCTAAACTAAAACATACAATAATCGTCGAGTGCGAAAGTGTATGATAGTGTAGGTAAATACGTCAGAAATAGTACAATCTAGCTAGATAATGATGCCATTTCAAGAAACATAACAAAAGAAACATTTTCGGATTTTAAAGAACGAGTGCTGAATACGCTCAAAGAGACTGATATATCGTATATAAACTCTTTAATCGATAGTTTTCCTAAAAGAATCGATGCTATTATAACAAGAAAAGGTGGACGTACAAAGTATTAAAGCAAAATAAACGAATATTTTTGTACACGGCAAAACATGTCTTTGGGGGGAGGGCTGGTGTGTTTGTGTCCTTCTCACGATTCTCATGCACGGTGCTCGGTGATTATTGTTAATTTCTCACGATTACTTTCGCATATAACTGCATGTTAACTCTCCTTAGAGAGAAATAATAAGGATAATCATGTTAGGAATCCCAAAGTTAATTTTTGGACGGTAAATAAACTACATTTCAACGGTTCTCGCTTTTTGGTGACATAAAAAGATTCAGTGACATATATTCTTTGTTTCGTCGTCACGCTGAGAATCGTCAATTATGTACAGCTATGGCAAATTACAAACAGTAATTAGCTTAGATAATGTTTGTCTTTAGTAGTATATTATGTAATAATACCATGAAATGCTAAATGTTTAACGTGGATGGAGCTATTTGAGTTTATAGGCGAGCATCGTGGAATTATAGTAGCGTGACACGGCGTGACATTTAGCTGCTGGAGCTCTTGTTGCTCAATATGAATTCTGCAAAGCAGCGTTTACATGGCCGTAATTCTTTGCGTTCACTTTCGTTCACTTGATACGTGAACTGGAAAGAAGCTCGCCAGCGTATTGCCATCACCTGGGTATTCGTGGTGTCTATGGTACCTCCTCTGACAAGAGTAATAGGAGCGTCAGCGGTGGCGAAGAAAGCGGTGTCTTTGTCAAAGACAACATCCTTGTTTTGGAAATTCTTTGGTGTTACACAGGGATCCCACAAATGAGATAAAAGTTAAATACTTGGTTGAATTCGCTTGATATTGATTATTTTTCAATTAATTATATGTCTGTGTTAATTTCAAATTATTACCGAATAAAAACGATTATTGTACACTTCGATATATTACCTGGGGTTAATGTTAGAAAATGACGTCATTTCACATAAAATGCCGAATATTTCATGTCTATAGGGATATAGCTAAAAAAAAAATTTGTCAATACTGTCAACATAGCCTATCAATACATATATGTTTGTAACGTCTTCTTATAAACAACGCTTTGCGAATTCTCTCTCAGACAATCGTTTGCAAAATACCTTCGACCACCCTATATTTTAATTGACTTTTTAACAATTTTCAGTCTACATTGCTGATGTTCGCTTCCCCCGGGCCCCCTATATCAATGTTGGATCTAAACTTTGGAACCCAAATCAATCTTCATGCGGTTGGCAAGCCCCCGGTATCTCCAATCCGACCACCCAACATTGATATAGGGGGTGGGAAGGGGGGAGGGGGTTAATGCACTACAAAATTAATCCAAATTTAGTCAAGGCTGGTGGGCTGTCCAGAATGGGGTGTTTTACCTCACGGCTCTCTCTTTATGAGTGGAAACACGGGGAACAAAGAAATCACCAAAACGGCTTGAAAATACCCCAAAAGAGAAAAGAATACACCAGAGGTGAGTTCAATAGAGTCACTTTATTGAATTAATGCCTAAATTTCGCTTTATTAAGCATTTGAAATCTACGTTATTTTTTCCCCATACAAAGTCTTAAAAAGCGCTCAAATTTTTTAACGGCCGCCGTGTAACCCAATACCGCTTTCATCGAAGGGTCACGTCCCGTCTCCCACACCGCACACCTCATGACGTGAGCTTAGGCCGCCTGTGGTTTTAGAAGGTCACGCCATTTTCGTGGCTTCTGGTCGACACATAGGGCAACAACTTAAAGGGGCGCTGTCACGGGGATTTTGACCTTTTTGGGTCAAATCACGCCTTTGCTGTGGCAGCACCGAGACTGTGGAACACTATTCGGTTTGACTTGAGGTCTAGTGATTCCATCGACATTGAAAAAAAAAAACATTTAAAAACGCACCTGTTTAAACTAGCTTTTAAACTTTTCTTTTAATTTTGATTACTGTATCTTTTTAATCCATTTTTATTGTTGTTTTTTCTTTTAAATATTCTTATTGTAAAGCACCATGGGCAATTAGTAGATTTTGTCACGTGACGTAGGATGAAATGACGTTTCGGAGGTTATCTTCAGGGTTGGCAGTCATGTTTCTCGGCGGCAACCTGAAACCGTTGTTGAAGCGAAACGAAGATATTTAATCCTGTTTTATGCTCCACAATTTTTGGAGTATTTTAGCAGTCTTGTCCGGGGTTTTCTGGTCAAGCCCAAATCATACCGTCCAGAAGGACGTCGGACATCTTATTGAGACTTATATAACGGAGTAACTGGTTAGCTTTCAGTTGAGGTTGGGAGGTAGCAGTTTATATAGTTAAATTTAGAACTAAGTAACCCGAGAAGCTTGGTGGTACGGTTAAGGGTAAGCCTACAGTCTAGCTGAGGTCACAGCAATCCTGAGTGGGGATTTTAGACTTTCTTTTTTACACTTAAAAATTTATTGAAAATAAAATTCTAAGTGTCTCAATAAGGTGTCCGACTTCCTTCTGGTTTTACGCCCGCCTCACCTTTAGGAAAACAGAGAAGGCACTGGGGACGAGGTTGTCAATTGTGCTCAAACTTAGACCCGCTTACCGTAGCATTTTTTGTTTTGGAGTTTTTGTTTGGCGAAACAAATCGTAACAACTTTGTATCCTGATTGAACAGAAACTTTGAAATATTTCTATCGGATACAAAAGGTAAGTTGTTTTGCTTTAAAACATTTCAACGGATAAGCCACGGATTTGGTCACTTCCGCCCAGCTTCCTCAAGTTAAATTTTAAACTAGTCCAGAAATCGTTTAGAATGAGAATTTTCTCTGAATTTAGTATCATTCTTAAGTTATAGACCTTTTATTCTGTCGTTTTGTGTTGCAAAATTAGTGTTTCAGATGTTCATATGTCGGCGTTCAAAAAGCTTACCTGCTGCCCTTGTGTTGGGCCCGATTAACATCTCAAAATACTCAGACACTCGACTTCGAGCTGTAGACTTAATTTTGATTTCACTAACGTTTATTGACTGTGATGTTGTCTTTTTCTTCGAATTGTAACAGATTTATAGTTTTAATTCACTGTTGTTAAACATTCCAAGGCAAATAAAAGGACGGAATATATTTTTTGTGGTTTATTGTTGCAAACTGACAAGAAAATTTCTCATTTTTTCCGGGAAATGAATCCGATGAATTGGTTAATTCCCCGATAAGATATACTCTCGCCGAAATAAAGATCCGTCTCATTTTTCTCAGTTTATAAGCTGAAAGAGATATCATTTTAAGAAAAGGAGGATACTTGTAGTACTTGTGGTAAACTCTAAACAATATTGCTGGGTGAAGTCGTGAAATTGTAAATAAATATAAAGCAAAGTAATATAATTATTGAAATCCTGCTTGCTTTTGTCAGATTTTGAAGTGTTTCTCGGAAACCCGGCTTTTTATTGTACCCACTGGTTTGTCAACGGTTCTGTACATTATCGCTTTATAGTTTAATCATAAATATGTGAAAGAATTGTTTTTTGTAAAAGGAAACCATTTGAACTCGAATAAAAATGAAAACGAAAATGAATAGAAAGTGTTTTCCCCTTTATCAAAATATCATTTTCTTGGAAAGGCAGCATTTACTTTTTAAAACGTGCATTATTAAAGCACCGAATGGTTATTAAAGACAGTGGAAAAGTCCCTTCAGAGACCCCAAGTGACCTTTCAATTTCGAATGTCCGGCTTCCATCGAACCCAATTGTACAGAAACTTTGAAACTAGAAGCAAAAACTTGCTTTTTTCGACGTTTCTATCCATATCGGATTCAAAAGGTAAGTGTCGCTGCAGTACATTTTACTTCCGATCCGCTTTAAATATCTTTACGCCGTGCCAGGATCCCTTTATATGTCAAAATCTAATGATTTCTTGGAAAGTCATTGAGTGTTTATTTTCTGAACTGTGCATTTAGCACGAGTTTGTGCGCAGAATGGTCAGTTAAGACCCTTAATTCTTCGTTAAAAATATATCTTGACATGTTGAGATATCGATAAATTCTACTGACTTCAAGATATTAGATAGACGCTGAGAAAATCTAGCGGACTGTGCGCAGCATTCGTGCGTGCTCAGATCAATCTTAATAACGGCCCTAAATCAGAGATTACTTTACGCTTTTATTCTTGTCATTTCCTTTGAATGGTTATAAGATTATAGTTTTATTTCTATCACCGGTTTTTAGTGTACCTAAGATAAAGCAAAATAAAGAATGGGATATGGTTTTTAAAAAGCAATTTATTGAATATGCAAAACATAGAAATGTAACTCTGAATTCGATTTTCCGGGAAATAAACTGGTTATTTTTGCCACTTAATTAATGAAATATGTTTTTGATATGCGTTCATGTACATGATGTATGTAATGTTTATTTCTCTCCAATATGAAAATCCGTTTCCTTATCAGCGGATAATACAAGAGATCGAGATCAACTTCCAGTAGAAAATATTGTAGGAAAGTGAAACAAAGGGCCGGCAAAAATAATAGCTCCAAGTGTTTCTCGGAAATCCTTTTGGTCCGATCCATAAAGCCCACAAATGGTTATTTTTCTGTTGCTGGAAGCACATTTCGTTATGGTGCTTTTTGCCTTTATCATAACGCGGGATGGAAACTCTAGTTTTTAATCAAATTTATTACGAATTTTTAATTCGTTTTAGTGCTCTTGATAAAATCCAAGAACTTCTATTTTTTAGTGTTCTCTTTTTCTGTTATAAATTTCGAGTTTTAATTCACTGATGTTTTGTACTGACCTTAAGAACGAAGAAAACAAGGATAAGGTACATTTCATACATCAGGCCCCGGTTGTTCAAAAGGTGAATAGCGCTATCCACCGGATAAATCACTATCCAGTGGATAACACAAAGGATTTTGTTAATATTTATCCACTGGATAGTGATTTATTCGATGGATAGCGCTATCCACTTTTCGAACATCCGGGGCCAGGATTTTAATATTTTTTTACCGGAAAAACATGGAAACTACTCTCGTTCTTCCTGGAAACGAGCCGATTTATTATTCGCCGGAAACATGAAATTGAATATTATTTCTTTCTGATGACTTCGATGTGAAAGTCAAATTAATCTTATTTGTTTTATGCGCTCAAATGTGGCATATAAACATCTCCAGCTCGCTAGTCAAATTCCTTGTGACAACGAGTCTGAAATGATGCTATACCAGAATTAATCCTCTTCCTTGGAAATCTCATCAATAATCAAGCCAGTAGCTTAATAATCTATTTACTTTTCATTTGTTGTGGAAAAATTCGATAATTGCTTCATACTTTTACCATAACTCGCGAATGAGAGAATTTACGTTTTTAACGGAAACAACGAAAAAATAACTGCACACTGAAGAAGGAAGTGAAGTTGTCATTGTACAGGCAATGGATTAACTTTCATAAAAATACCCACCCTAATTATACATGTGTGCTTACCAGGGGGTGTAAGCAACTTCCCATACATTCTCTTAAATGAAATCCAAGCGATGTTCTCACAACTTGCAAAGCAATCATGGAGGTATCAGTCAGCGGATTCGTGTTCTGCGCACGAGCAGAGTTTGTCAATCCCGAAGTGCAAACAAAACAAAAAACATGGCGGCCGATGCGAGTGCGATTTCGGTGGCTTTTCTTTAGTTTATTCAACGATTTTTTTCATTACGGAACCCCTTCAATTTGGAAAATTTACTTCTTCACGAACGGTGCTTTTAATGCACAGTAGTTTCTCCGAGATCAAGGTAAGGCAACATTTTTTTATGTTAATTGTATATTTCTTCGCAATAAAAAAGCCTCTATAGCTAGTAAGCTAAAAAGTAAGCTAATAAATTAGCTTTGTGGTAAAACAGGGTGATGAGCATACAGTAATTATCCCCCTGTAAAACTCGCAATTGTTCACGTTCTACTAATTTTTTTTGTCGTGTGAAATGTCAATCGCGCGTTCGATTTATGGTATTTGTAGTAGAAACATTCACTCGGAAATAGACATTCGTTTGTACACAACTAAAACCTCGTTTGACTATGTAGTTTTTTTCAGCCAGCTTTTATGTATTTTTTTTTTTCAGCCAGCTTTTATGTAGTTTTTTTTTCAGCCAGCTTTTATTACCGTCTTTTTATGAGCTTGATTGGAGTGAAATTCAGGTCTTTCCATTTCATTACAACATTTCTATTCTGGAACCCTATAAAAATAAATACTTTCGCGAAAACACAATTTTGTGAAAACTTGCTTTCGTCAGTGTTTACTGCGAGTCATTTAAAATTATACTGTGCTGCCTAGCAGTCCCGCCACTCGCTTGAGTAAGAGTTTTTTTTTTTTGCTTGTTTGTTTTGTCGTGTTTAGTTTAAAATTTCACTTCAAATGCATTTTTTCTTTGAGGATGTTCATTGATGCTCACTCTGCCATTCACAAAAATTGATACTCCTGGGGTGGGGTTCCTATACAAACGTGAAGTAGAGTGCTCATCAGAAAGCCTGTGAAAACTTTGGGATGACTATCTGGGAATGGAAATTTGATGAAAATGGGGAGTTTTTGTGTGATATATTCAGGGTATACCACAGGGGGCCCACACAAACTGTGTGACCGTTGTTCGTATTTTTAAATTTAGAGGGAATGTATGGGAATATCGAAAAGGTTCACTTATCGTAATATACTGGGATGAATATTTACATATAAGATCAAAATAAACGTATTTTTACCTGAAATGTTGTGTGGTGTCATTCTTGTGCTGAAACGGCGAATTTTAGCGATTTGAAGGGTTTTGCATCGGACGTTTACCTGAGCGTATAGTAGAGAGACAAGGGAGGAAAGCTCGATTTTGGACCTCTCCAGCGCCGAGCCGATTTTCACCAAGAAATTCCCATCGCACGGCTTCCAAACCCCGCACCAGGCAAGCTGAAACCCAGAGGTTTCTTCTCGTACCATTACATTTAAAATCCGTCCAAAACTCGAAGCGCTAGACCCCAAATAATATCGAGAAATTCAGCATTCGAATCTCGAAAACACCGCGGATGGTAAAATGTGTGCGGCGTCCAACAGTCACGCCGTTTGCTCCTTTCTGATTGGATGATAACAAACAATGCCCTTTCATAAAATCGTCCCGCGGGAGGGGAAGCAGGGGCGAATAAACAGCGACGAACTTTCTACTAACCAGACTGGGTTGAAGCGAATGGCGTCTTGCTGGGCTCATTCCATCACGCGCCATTCGCTTCACCCCAGGATAGTTAGTGTAAAGTTCGTTGCTGATTATTTGCCCCCGCTTCCCCTCCCGCGGGACGATTTTATGAAAGGGCATTGTTTGTTATCATCCAATCAGAAAGGAGCAAACGGCGTGACTGTTGGACGCCGCACACATTTTACCATCCGCGGTGTTTTCGAGCTTCGAATGCTGAATTTCTCGATATTATTTGGGGTCTAGCGCTTCGAGTTTTGGACGGATTTTAAATGTAATGGTACGAGAAGAAACCTCTGGGTTTCAGCTTGCCTGGTGCGGGGTTTGGAAGCCGTGCGATGGGAATTTCTTGGTGAAAATCGGCTCGGCGCTGGAGAGGTCCAAAATCGAGCTTTCCTCCCTTGTCTCTCTACTATACGCTCAGGTAAACGTCCGATGCAAAACCCTTCAAATCGCTAAAATTCGCCGTTTCAGCACAAGAATGACACCACACAACATTTCAGGTAAAAATACGTTTATTTTGGTCTTGTATGTAAATATTCATCGCAGTATATTACGATAAGTGAACCTTTTCGATATTCCCATACATTCCCTCTAAATTTAAAAATACGAACAACGGTCACACAGTTTGTGTGGGCCCCCTGTGGGTATACTAAATGCAATAGTACTTTTCCATAACTGTAATTTTATCAAAAAGATATTAAGACATTAAAAGGAATGGGAGTATGATAGAAATGGTGTTACATGTATGATAGAAATGGGGTGTATTAGTAATAGGAGTATAATAGGAAAGGGGGATGATGGAAATGGTGCTATATAAATAACTGATAATATTTAATAGCTATGTTTATTTTTGTTTATTGTTTTTCAGATGAGGGACTTTTAATATACCACAGATAGCTCACAGACCTATACAGAAATTATTGATGCACAAGGAGTTGTTTTTTTTTAAATAAAATACATTGTAGAAGTAATGAATAATTACTTTTTGACATATATCTGAAAAATAAACCTCTTTTGAGGACAAGGTAATAAAAACAAAACTTTTCTTTTATAAGCTTAAAAGCCGTTAATTTGTGCCCTTTATTTTTTTACAGGATACATAAATACAGGACAAATTCAACAATGGAAAGTAGCACTTTTTACAATGAAATAACATATTTTTTTAATTTTCTTTTCTTTAGATCTCCCCAACTCAAAACATCGCACTGATATACAGGAAAGTTTGCAAAAGCAGTCGGTTGAAGAGGCGGTGTTTGTCGTAATGTTTTAGAGCCACTGAACCCGCATTTTATCGGCAACAGATAGAGGTCCTGAGGCGAATAAATAAAACTGATTATCGTCCGAATCCCAAAACTCGGGTATCCTACGGTTCGTACATCGAAAACAACTTGACATATTTGGGTTCCCGTGAATAAACGAATTACCGTATCGAGCAAACTCGCTATGCGTTCAAATCGTATCTGTAATTTGTGCGAGTTGTGATTTGTGCCTCGACGGGAAGCTTCGGAGCCATTAGGGAACGAGTCGTCATCTCTGAACGTTTTCTCAACTTCACTTCGCGATAATAGCACCAACAAAAAGGCCAACAAACACAAATTTAACAGAGATCGCCATATCTTTTTACTTTCGAAAACACCTGAACACAGGCCCCGCTCAAAAAGACGCCGCTGACCAGGAAGAGCGCTTTGCAAGTTGTGAGAACATCGTTTCTCGGTCCCAGGCCTTTTTTCTATCCCCCCCCCTGTGTGCTTACAATACAAGTTTCATTTTGGAACCAAGAAACGACTGGCATTGAAAACAGTCTCAATTTGTTTTCGCTTATGAAAGATTACAGAATATCCAGTGCTGCAATTTCAAAACATGCTTTTCTGAGAAAGTCGCTGTGTGTGTGTTGTCTTTGTTGTCTTAACATCCACAGAATGTTTTTCAAAGACGGGGGAAAAACCGTTTAAAGCGCTTGTAATCTTTCAATTTGACAGCTTTCGGTTTTACAATGTGTTTCCGTCTTAAATCTACATAGAGTGGGACTTGCTTCAGTAATTAAACTGGATAAAAATATGAAGGTCTGAATATGCCGGGATGCTCAACTTCTCATTTATATTTAAAATTTTTGGAGTTTCATCTATCTGTCAACAGCCAATCTTAAATTTTATGTACCATCAGATGACAGTTGTTATCATATCGAATGTATGAAACCTTTCATGTATCTTTAATGGAAAGTATTTTCAACATCCATGCAACACTTTTATCAAACCCAAATACCAAAAGTGAATAGATAAGCTGAGAAACCAACATAACGCGCTTGAACTCACCCTGGATCAGACAAGGCACGAATTGCTGTACGCGAAGACTAGTACTTCATTTCTGGTCGCTCGCCAAAATTACAACTTTGGTTACGATGAGTTTTCCAAGAGATTAGTTTATTTAGCGAAACTAAAATAGAACCTGGTTATGGCAACTCCTCCTCTCAGTTATCCCACCCAACCTGCAATGAGGCCTGAACTGAAGCGGGATCAGACTGCCCCGCCCTCTCTCCCTAGGGTTCCAGAGGTTGATTCAGATTCCATCGTAAGTGAGGAGTGGGGGGAGGGGGAGGGGAGTGAATAAGGCAGGGCTTAGAGCGAAAATGCTAGAGAATGAAGGGCCTTATTTTTTTACAAGATATGAGGGGGAGGGGAGAGGGCCCTAGATCCGCCTCTGTGTTCAGTTTCTGTTATGTTAGAAGGAAGTGCTTTTCGTTTTTATCACTCAGTCACAATATTATACTTAGACTTGCCACAAGTTAACCTGCGCTTTTTTTGTCGAGTTTATAATATCATAAATATAAGCGATAAATTTGCACGAAGAAACAAACTTATCGAAAATTAGTATTGGAAGGGACCTTGAGAAAGTCTAAATATTACTTTCCTCTGCATTGTTTTCCTTCTTTGAGTACATTAAGGTCAAGACAAATTATGTTGATTTTCGTTCTTTAACCCCCTTTTACCAGTTCGATCACATTTTCGAATTTGTCCTTTTTGTATTTTTTGAAAGTAAACGAGGTGTATAGTCGGTGAAAGTAAACGAGGTGTATCGTCCAAACCAGTCGAAACCGTTTTGAATCCGAATGCAGGAAGGCCACATGTTCCCTGCGTATATCACGTGATTACGTGAATGCATTAATTAAAAACAATTAACTGAGCTCAACAGTGAAATAAACCCGCTTATCGAAGCATTTTATGGCAGTCAGTTTGTTTGGCGCAACAAATTGAAACTACTTTGTATCCTCATTGAAGAGAAACTTTGAAATAAGTTGCAAAACGTTGATTCTTCAGTGTTTATATTAATATTGGATGCAAAAGGTAAGTTGTTTTGCTTTAAAACATTCCAACGGATAAGCCATTTTGGGCACTTTTACGGAACATTTGAGTTCGTTTAGAACGCGAACTTTCTCCTAATTCTTAGTCTAAAATTATCGACCAGTTATTCTTTGCTGTTTCGTTGCAAAATTATTGATTTAAAAGTTTAGTGGCGCCTGTTCAGTTGTAGGCATTCAAAAAGCTTACCGGCTGTCCCTTGTGTCCGGCCCGACATCCGAAAACACTCGCCTGCGAACGATAATCGAAATGCAGTTACTTTGATGCTGTCTTCTTCTTCGAATTGTAATAGATTTATAGTTTTATTTCACTGGTGTTCAACTTTTATGAAGGCAAATGAAACGGAGTAGACGGGATACAGTTCTTTGTGTGTTTTATTGTTGCAAACTAACAAGAAAATTACTCTTATTTTTCCGGGAAATGATTCATGAGATATATCTTGTCGAAATGAAGATCATTCTCATTTTCCTTAGTTATTAATATAAGCTGAAAGGATACTTGTAGGAGGAAAGGATACTTGTAGGAGGAAAGGATACTTGTAGTACTTGTAGTAAACTCTAAACAATATTGCTAAGTCGTGAAAGCTTGTAATTATTAAAGTAATGCAACCCTGACGCGCGTAATATATAATTATTAAAAACCGGCTTGCTTTTTTTTGCTTGCTTTTTGTCAGATTTTGAAGTGTTTCTCGGAAATCTTATCATTGTGCCCACTAATTTGTCAACGTTGGAAAAAAGACAGTTCATTATCGCTTTATAGTTAATCATAAACATGTGGAAGAGTTGTTTGTTGTGGAATGAAAACAAACAAGCAGAAACGTGCGAGTTCTAGGAAAACCCTCTAGCTGAAGTTTTATATGGCATCAGAGTGACCCTTGACTTATTCCCTATAAATGGGCCAACAGCTGCACGTCAATGAAACCATTTGAACTCATTATCGTTTTTTTTAGCTGAAAACGAATAGGAAATGCTTTCCCCAATGTCAAAATCTGATGCTTTCTTGGAAAGGCAGTGCGCGAATGGTTAATGAAAACAAGGTATAAAAATCCCTTCAGAGACCCCGAGTGATCATGACCTTTCAATTTCACACTTTCAGCTTTCACTGAACCCGAATGAGCAGCAAGTTTGAAACTAGAAGCAAAAATTTGCTTTCTTCAACGTTTCTATCGATATTGGATACAAGAGGTAAGTGTCGCTTCCTAAGAATAAGCAATGTTGGTCACTTCGGCTTCTCTTTGAATATCTTTACGCCATCTAATGATTTCTTGGAAGGCAGCGAGTGTTTCTTTTCTTAATGTGCATTTGGCATGAGTTTGTGCGCAGAATGGTTATTTAAAACCGTTTATTCTTCGTCATTTTGTTACATAAATGTCTCTTTACATGTTCACATATAGGTATATTCTGACTTCAAGGTATTAGATAGACACTGGGAAAATCTAGCAGCTTGCAGCATTCATGCTCCGATCAACCTTAACAAACCCGACCCCAAACCAAAGATTATTTTATGCCCTTATTCTTGTCAGTTTCCTTTGAATGATTATAACATTATAGTTTTATTTATATCACCGAATTCCAGTGTACCTTAGATAAAGCAAAATAAAGTATGGGATATGGTTTTTAACATGCAATTTATTCTGGATATGCAAAACAAAGAAATGTAGCTCTAAAGTATTTTTCCGGGAAATAAACTTATTATTTCCCCACGAAAAAAATACGTTATGAATATTCGTACATGTGTGTGATGTTTAATTCTCTCCAATATGAAAATCCGTTTCGTTATGGTTAATACAAGGGATATGATCGAGCGTAAACTTCTAGTACAAAAGTGAAATTAAAGGGCATCAATGAGCCTGAATTGAAATGATGCTATAGCTGACTAATTCCAGGTGTTTATCTCAAATAAAACCGCACTTTTATCTTTTTCTCGGAAATCTCATCAATAATCAAGCCATTAGCTTAGTATTCGTTTTACTTTTCATTTTTTGTGGAAAAATTCGATAATTGCTTCATACTTTTACCATAACGCGCGAAGGAGAGAATTTTCACGGAGACAATGAAAATAGCTCCACTGAAGAAGAAAGTTAAGTTGTTACATGCAGGCAATGAATTTACTTTCTTAAAAGATATCCACCTTCACTGATGAATACTCGATGTGGACGTTTGATTTTGGAGCCAAAAAAACCCAGCCCTTTCAAAATAGTGACCTAAACATTGCATTTCATTGAAAACAGTAGTCTCAGTAATTGTTTTCGCTTGTGAAAGATCACAGATTCAGTGCTGTATCAAACCATGTTTTTCTGAGAAAGTCACTGGTTATTGTCTTTGTTGTCTCAACATCGACTGAAAGACCTTACATCCTTTTAATTCGACAGCTTTTGGTTTTGTGATGTGTTTCCGTCTATTTTGGAAAACGGTCTATTTTGTCACGAGACGCACGATAAACTTGTGTTTCGGAGGTTATTTTCAGTGATTGGCAGTCGTGGTTCTTTTCGGCGGCAATCTGAAACCGTTGTTCAAACGAAACGAAGATATTCAATCCTTTTTTATGCTCCACAATTTTAGGAGTATTTCAGCAGTCTTGTCCGGGGGTTTCTGGTCAAGCCCACATACCGTTCAGAAGGACGTCGGACACCTTATTGAGACTTATATAACGGAGTAACTGGTTAGCTTTCAGTTGAGGTTGGGGGTAGCAGTTTGTATAGATAGTTAAATTTAGAACTAAGCAACCCGAGGAGCTAGGTGCTAGAGTGGTACGGTAGGGTAAGTCTAGCTGAGTTCACAGGTTTAATCCTGAGTGTTGATTTTAGATTTTCTTTTTTACACTTAAAAATTCAATGAAAATAAAATTCTAAGTGTCGACATTACGTAATATAAGTCTCAATAAGGTGTCTGACGTCCTTCTGAACGGTATGATTTAGGCACAACCGGAATTTCTATGCCCGCCTCCACCGCGGTCAAACGTCCGAGGTGTTTTTCGTTTTATTTAGTGGGATTTTATTTAATATTAAATGAAAATATGGGCAAGGATGTATAAAACAAATTAGTTGACGTTGCTATTTTTTAGTTTTTATCAAAATGATGTGCTTTTTTCCATTGAAAACTGACCAAAACTCTTTGCGCCTGATCGAAATTATGTTGGCAAATGGCGCCGAGAATTCTGCAGTTCACAGTTTTTAAATGCTTAGAACCTTTTTGGTAAACTTTAAAAACATTTGGTAAATTGACAGAATATTGGCAATATATCAAACTTTAAACAGTGAAAATGACAACCTTAACTTTCAAGTACTTTGCTTAACTTTTGAAAATTTCTCTGACTTCTCTCGTTTGCTCGCGGTTAAATGCCCGCCTCGCCTTTAGAAAAACAGAGAAGGCCCTGGGAACGAGGTTGTCAATTGAAACCTGCTCACCGAAGCATTTTTTGTTTTGGAGTTTTTATTTGGCGAAACAAATCGTAACAACTTTGTATCCTGATTGAACAGAAACTTTGAAATATTTCTATCGGATGCAAAAGGTAAGTTGTTTTGCTTTAAAACATTCAACGGATAAGCCACGAATTTGGTCACTTCCGCCCAGCTTCCTCAAGTTAATTTTTAAACTAGTCCTGAGTTCGTTTAGAACGCGAGTTTTCTCTGAATTCAGTATCTTAAATTATAGACCAATTTTTCTTTGTCGTTTTATTGCAAAATTAGTGTTTCAGATGTTCATATGTCAGCGTTTCTTCGAATTGTAACATATTTATAGTGTTAATTCACTGTTGTTCAACCTACCAAGGCAAATAAAAGGACGGAATACATTTTTTTGTGGTTTATTGTTGCGAACTGAGAAGAAAATTACTCTCATTTTTTTCCGGGAAATGAATCCGATGAATTGGTTAATTCCCCGATAAGATATATCTCGCCGAAATGAAGATTCGTCTCATTTTTCTCAGTTTATAAGAGTTTCCTTAGAAAAGGATACTTGTAGTACTTGTAGTAAACACTAAACATCATTGTTAAGTCGTAAAATTGTAAATAAATATAAAGCAACGCGCGTAATATAATTATTAAAATCCGGCTAGCTTTTGTCAGATTTTGAAGTGTTTCTCGGAACCCCGCTTTTTATTATGCCCACTGGTTTGTCAACGTTTCTGTATGGTTGAAAAGACAGTCCATTATCGCTTTATAGTTTAATCATAAACATGTGAAAGAGTTGTTTCTTGTTAAATGAAAATAAAAAAAACAAGTTAAACCCTAATATTCTCCTGTAAGTTAAACATTATCTTGCAGGAGATAAAGAGAACAAACGTGTGAATTCTAGCAAAAACCCTCTAGCTGTAGTTTTACGTGGCATCAGAGTGACCTGTAGCTTTCTCCCTGTATAACGAGCTAACTTAACTGCTGTCTGTCAGTGAAACCATTTGAACTCGAATAAAAATCAAAACTGAAAATGAATGGGAAGTGTTTTCCCTTTTATCAAAATATCATTTTCTTGGAAAGGCAGCATTTATTTTATAAAACGTGCATTAAGCACCGAATGGTTATAAAAGACAGGGGAAAAGTCCCTTCAGAGACCCCAAGTGACCTTTCAATTTAGAATGTCCGGTTTCCATCGAACCCGATTGAACAGAAACTTTAAAACTAGAAGCAAAAACTTGCTTTTTTCGACGTTTCTATCTATACAAGAGGCAAGTGTCGCTGCAGTTCATTTTACTTCCGCTCAGCTTTGAATATCCCTACGCCGTGGATCCCTTTATATGTCACAATCTAATGATTTCTTGGAAAGTCAGCGAGTGTTTATTTTCTGAACTATGCATTTAGCATGCGTTTGTGCGCAGAATGGTCAGTTAAGACCCTTAATTCTTCGTTAAAAATGTCTCTTGTCATGTTCACATATCCCCATTCGGTAAATTCTACTGACTTCAAGATATTAGACACTGAGAAAATCTAGCGAACTGTGCGCAGCATTCGTGCTCAGATCAATCTTAATAACGGCCCTAAATCAGAGATCATTTTACGCTTTTATTCTTGTCATTTCCTTTGAATGATAATACGATTATATTTTATGTCTATCACCGGTTTTTAGTGTACCTAGGATAAAGCAAAATAAAGAATGGGATATGGTTTTTAAAATGCAATTTATGGAATATGCAAAACATAGCCGGAAATGTAACTGAATTATTGTTCCGGGAAATAAACTGGTTATTTTCCCACTTAATTAATGAAATATGTTAACTTTTTGATATGCGTTCATGTACATGATGTATGTGATGTTTATTTCTCTCCAATAAAATGGCGGCGACACGAGCATTTTTTTGCAAAATTAGCGAGAACACTTTTTAAAGACATGTTTTTGCATAACTTATGCTATTTTCATCTTACTGAGAATTTTCAAAATGATGCTATATACTATAGGCAACTATCAAGTACTACGGTATATTTACATGAACTGAAACTCGCTGAAATAAGCATGAACTGAACTTTTGTTTGGAACAACAACTAACAGCGTTATTGTACCCTGATTGAATACAAACCTGCTTCGAAACGTTTCTTTCTTTAAGGCACTTTCCCCCATGCAACCTATTTTGCGAGCTGTATCATGATTTCTGAACGAAAGTTTTCTGTTTTAATAATACCCAGTTATTTTTCATTGTTTTCTTGTAAGCAACATTGCTTGGCATGCTACCATGTCTGAAAATCCGTAAGTTGAATTCAAAGCGAAGGCCACTGGAAAATTTGAGACAGAAGCTCGCTGCTTTCATAGCATGCCCCGGGTCGGTTTACGGATAAAACAGGGTACCCAACAAGGAATGTTTAGGAAAACGCCTGGAATGGCGTTGCATATTATTTTCCATATCATTTTAGTAAAAGAAACTGTGTGAAAGCTAATACAGTTTGAGCTTTTCGGTTCTTTAACTGAATATTTCAGCGGCAGAACATTTTAGGGAAGGGAATCTTATCTCACGAATTTACTAACCCGCTGCTTTCTATTCTTTATTATCGATTTCTCGGAAATCTTATCAATTCGATATTCGATAATTGCTTTATTCTGTTCTTAACAACGTGCCCATAATTACATACTCCCCTTAACAAATCATGACGCAGACAACAAATTCTGGAGTATTGTGCCGTAGTTGGCCGTTACACTTTATTTCACACGTATGCCGTCAAAATGACAACTCACAGCTAAATGTCTTACAGAAAATAAATAAATGAAACAAAACAACTTGAGAATTGAGAGCGCATCACAAAAGATACTCGGAGGCCAGGAAAAACCTACTTAAAAAGAGGGTTGTCCAATACACCCAACCAGAGTCGAGTCGTTTAAGGTAGTTGACGAGTCGTCTTACCGGAAATCAGGTCGAGATTAATAGTTCTTGGCTCGACACGGCTCGCTTGTATGCAAGTCGACTCGACTCGGCGGAAGTCAAGTGGCGAGAGACTTAGAAAAAAAATACAGTGTGAAGTTTGTAGGAAGGTGAAAAAGTTGTCGAATCGACACGACCCGACTCGGCTCGACACGACTCGCTTGTATGCAAATCGAGTCGACTCGGCGGAAGTCAAGTGGCGAGAGACTTAGAAAAAATACAGTATAAAGTTTGTAGAAAGGTGAAAAAGTTGTCGAATCGACACGACCCGACTCGGCTCGACACGACTCGCCTTTGCGCAAGGCGACTCGACTCGGCGGAAGTCAGTTGGCGAGAGACTTAGAAAAAAATACAGTGTGAAGTTTGTAGGAAGGTGAAAATGTTGTCGAATCGACACGACCCGACTCGGCTCGACACGATTCGCCTGTGTACAAGTCGACTCGACTCGGCGGAAGTCAGTTGGCGAGAGACTTAGAAAAAAATACAGTACGAAATTTGTAGGAAGGTGAAATAGTTGTCGAATCGACACGACCCGACTCGGCTCGACACGACTCGCTTGTATGCAAGTCGACTCGACTTGGCGGAAGTCAGTTGGCGAGAGACTTAGCAAAAAATACAGTATGAAGTTTGTAGGAAGGTGAAAATGTTGTCGAATCGACACGACCCGACTCGGCTCGACACGACTCGCCTGTGCACAAGTCGACTCGACTCGGTGGAAGTCAGTTCGCAAGAGACTTAGAAAAAATACAGTGGACTGGTAGGAATGTTATGTTTCAGTGTTCATATCCACAGACTGAAAACTACAGCATGAAGTTTGTGGGTGGGTGGAAAGGTCTTGAAAAGGTTGTCGATCGTCATGACTCGACTCGCTGGATGTTGGTTCTTTCGAGACTGAGAAGAAATGCATTTTTAAGTTGTTAAACTGTCGTGTAAATGTTGAAAAATTATAAAATCGTTTCCACTTGACTCAGCAGTCGCGCGACTCTGGTACGAGATTTGCGAGACCGGGATAGTTATGGCCAGCGGTGCTTTTAATAACGTGACAGAATGTTAGGATTTGGGGTGTGTATTCCAACTGAAAATTATGTGAAATATCAGTTTATTTTTTGCTGGATGTATTCATCAAGGTCACGAACGTTTTAGTGACGTTTTAAGGGAAGACAATGTTATTTTATGAGTTTTTCAGCGCTATTGCGTGTTCAGTCGTTGTCAGTTGCCAATGCAGTTGCGCAATGGGAGTCCATACAATCGATCGAATTCTTGAAGAAGGAGATTGCATGTACTTGAATGCTCTTGAGAATCAACTTGTTCCAGATTTGAAGACGTTGTCGCTAAATTATCTACCTGATAGAGTTACAATGTGAACAGAAGCAAATTCATTGGTGAGTTCATTAAAATTGCTTTGACTGAAATGCTTAGCAGTATAAAGCTTTATATAAATACTAGTTGATATTGAGAGCATTTCAGGATAGTTTATAAAGGTTGTCACAGTTAATAATGAGTTAAAATGGCATTTGCAGAGAAAGGATTTGTATATACGCGAAGTACAATTTCAAGTTTATTTATCAAAATTACTAATCAAAATTGGAAAGTGACATTCAATATTATAACTTAAAATTAATATGTAATAACTGGAACAAAACGTGCAAATTATGCAAATAAATTGTTGTAAATGAACTGAAGATTTGATATATTGAATAGCGAATTATCAATAACATTGCAAGATGTTTCAAATGGAAAGTACAGTGGTATTTATAAACGTGTGAGACAAGGTGTATTTATTAGAGTGTAATATAGTCAGATGAATACAATAGTTAAAAAAAGAATTAGTAATAGTAACTGGACTGAGTGGAGTGCAATTCAGAAGTAATTGGGCAAGTCAAAATAACAAGCGCAATTACTCCTGACAGTGACGACATGAAGCTCAATTACTAATTAATTCAAACAAAATTCGAAATTAAAAAGTCTGGAGTTTTTTGTACTCAAAACGTTAAGGATATTTTCTATCAGTTTGGAAGCAGGAGGAAACAACAAAAAAAGGAACCCATTTAAGTGTTCCTGATTGACGTGCGCGCAACTTAGGTGTCCAATTACAGCTATCCAATTAAAAAAGTTGTAATTGGATAGCTGTAATTGGACAACCATGTGACGGCGCGCCAATTAGTAATAGTAATTGGACTGAGTGGAGTACAATTCAGGGAGTAATCGGGCGAGTAATTTCAAATCGGCCGAGTGTGTAGCGTGAGGACAATTTGAATTTACGAGCACGATTACCCCTGAATTGTACGACACAAAGTTCAATTACTACTTAATCGCATCAATAACCAAATTCGAGATTAAGAAGCTGTGTCGACTATTTTGTACTAAAAACGTCTTGGATATTTTCTGTCAGTTTGTAAGTGGAAGGAAAACAGCAAAAACGAGCTATTCAAATGCAACTGATTGAAGAGCGCACCGCGCGCCAATTACGTGAGAAAAAGGCGCGCGGATGACCAATCATAATCGAGAATTTTGTTATTGATACGATTAAGGGTGTAATAGTTCTAAATACGCTAAAGTGTATTTGACAGGTAAGTGAAAACCACTCTAATATTGGTATCATTGTAAACATGAATATTTACTTTCAGAAAGCAGATAATGGCAAATAGATCTGTTGTAGTAAAGGCTTATATTTTAAAGTAATATATTTGAAAAATAGAATTAATTGCAATAAAATGTAATTTCTATAGTGTTTCAAGTTGAATTGACCTCAGCCTTGAAAAGAAATTAACTTATAGTAACTGTACCTGTTGCCATTTGACATTGTTGGGCATTGTTTGCTTCATATTTGAATAGATCAAACTTTCAAGAGGACCTTACTTTGTGGGTTTGTTGTTTAGCTGTTAAATGAAAATTCATTTGTTATTTTATGGTATTTGCTGTTAAGAGTCAAATTGAGATTTACAGCGTGACACACCTCACCATAAGCACCTTACAAACCCTTTGAAAACCTAGTCAATCACAGTATGCAAGAAAACTTGTGAGAGGTCATTGTTTACTTCATATTTGAATTGATCAAACTTTCAAGATGACCTATTTTTAGGTTCGTTGTTTAGCTAAAATTCGTTTGTTATGGTATTGTTTAAACCCTTTGTTGAGTCAATCAGAGGGTCTAAAATCAATTGATGGCATGTCTCTGCAAAGTTGAGCATGATCAAAATAATGAAACTTTAGTTACAAAGTAGATTTTAATTTCTAATGCCTATTGCTCTGTGATAACTCTTTTTAATCTCTTTGGCTGCTGGTATGTATGTTGTCTGTGCGCTGTCTTTTCCTTGGTGAAGAAGATGATGAACTTTCGGAAGCATCCCTTTTGGTAGCATAGTCCTCTGTATGTTTGGTTCTATAATTAAGGAAGTAAGAAAATATATTCTTAATTTAATGATTATTTTTCTAACCATAAGAATAGTGGTAATTGTTGAAAGATTGGTATTTTTATTATTATTATTATTATTATTATTATTATTATTATTATTATGTTATTTGTCAAAAAAGTAATGTTTTGCATCAATTACTGTATGTATGTTAAAATTAAAACTGTACGTGTTCGGTAGATGTGATAAAAAATAGAGAGTGGTTACAGAAAGTCCTTTGAACTGGGTTGGAAGGAAAACGAGAACCCATTTTTTTTGCTCGTATGGAAAATGTGATAACAAAAGAAAAGTTTGAAAACCACAGCAATGATTAGATCATTGCACTTTAAGGGAATTTGGAAAAAATTATTTAATTTTTATTGAGGAATGGATAATAAAAAGTCAGGGTTGTATTGTGGATGTAGCTGCTTTGGCTACTTCATTTTGGTTTCGGATTGAAAATAACTGACTAAAAACGTTCTTTATGGCACAAGTTTAAGGTCATAATGTTATGCCTATGTGTTATGGGTTTGTATGCATTAACTTTTTTTGTTCCATTAAGATTTTGTAAAACTTTTTTAACTGAAGAAGGATGATTTCTGCTTAAAAATAATCAAATAAAAAGGATAGGTTATCACGCTCATTTAGGAGATAGCTACCACTATTTCCTTTAATGAGCACCACTTGATCTGCAGTATGCAAGATATCATGCACAGTAGTGATGCATAATGCAATTATAAAGGAATGAAATGTTTAGCTGGAATTTGTTTGCTTGTTTAGAAACTAATGCAGTGATAAAGTCTATAATTTGTAACGATTGTTAAATATACTGAAATGAAATTGTTACCTTTCATCATCGTCTTTTTCAAAGGCTTCAATGTATTGTGGCAAAGACATGCCAATATTTGCAAGTTTCCTGGCAAAGGTGACTGCTTCTTCTGATTCTTGTGGCACCTTTTGTTTATGAAAGAAGTATACCTGTCAAATAGGTTGATGAAGATTTAAAAATTAATCATTACTGTCAAACCATAAGAGCTGTCTTGAAAGGTGCAGAGTTCTTTTTATAATGTTATACGTATTAGACAACCACAATGAAGATGTTGAAAAGAAGTCACGTTGGTGATATAAATAGACAATCATGTAATAATTACATTTTTACATCAAAATGAATATGAAATGAGTAAATGTTTAACAAATAGATTCCATTTGGCCGTGTGTCTGTTCAGTTATAGATCACAGATGACGCAGGCAAGTGCGTCACTGATGCTCTTACCACATTTTGACGTCTTCACTAAAACAAGAGAAGAAATGTTGAAAGTGAGGGAAAATTTGGTTTCTAGTGTAGTCAGTGTTTTTTTTTTTTAACCTGGACGTCATGTGACGAACAGATTCTAAGATTTGGCCCTTTTTTTCGGTAGTCACTAGTTCAAGCCTAGGCCTACTCTGGGACCTTAAGTCGCCTAAAGTCGCCTTAAGTCGCCCTTTGCCGCTTAAGGTCGCCTGAAGTCGTTAGGCTTAAAAAAGGCCTGCACACCTTAAAATTGCCCTAAAAGGTTTCACTTTTACTATTTCTTGAATATATAATAATTTTATTGCCCCAAATCTCTTTTTTATTTCCCATATATGATTATATACTGCAAGGGTATGGCCCCATGCAGTACACCACGTGCTTCAATAGTCATGCACCATACCCTAGTTGCTTCAATTATATTTGCTGAACCCTATAAAGGATGGACCATTTTATTTTTGAGGGGGGGGGGGGGGGGCAAATACCAAGAAAAAAAATTCACGCACAGATAAAGTATAGAAAAGTATGGAAAAATCACAAAAAAAATTCTTGGACAGCCTCAAGATGGTAAAAAAAAATCCATGCTTGCTAAAACAAAATGCCCAACCCCCCACCCCTAAAAATAAAATGGTCCATCCCCAAGGATGGTACACTCATTCATCTTCAAAACATTGACAGCTATTTCTATAGGTTTACTTATATTTCATGGACAAAGTGTTGCTGAAAGGATGAAGTTGTGACTTATATTATAATCAACATTTAATAAGAGCAACATCATAAAAAAGAAACACTGCTGATCAGCAGTCAATACTGATATACTGTAATGGTGCAGGCATTCCTTCACCTTCAGGGTATTATAACAACAGTGAGAGCTGTTTTGGATCACTAAGATCACAATAATTTGAAAAGTATTTTGGGGTTAAGCCCAATTATTGCTTATCACTTTTACATTGAGCAAGTAAGCTTGAAAAGATCATAAGCTTAACCAAAGGCAATGTAACTGTATGGGCCATTCCATTTAATATCCGCACCCCCCCCCCCCCCCCCCCATTGAAGGGTAATTATGAATTTTACCCCTTAGGAAAAAAAAAGATCAAAGTGCCGACACATTTCCCCCTTCAGAAAAAGGAAGATGTTGTTGATTGATCAAAGGTTCCGACAAAGTTACCCCTTCAGAAATGACTCTTGAACCCCCTCCCCTCCCCCGAGGATTTCCCTACCCTTCAATGGGGGGGTGCGGACAATAAATGGAATGGCCCTATACAAATGTACTTAACTTTTAAGCTTACTTACCCAACGTGAAAGAGCAACCAAAAATCGGCCATTTCTCCCGCATACAACCTCTAAGCTGCGTTCTAGCCATCCAACATTATTCTGTTTACAACCAATCGTAACTGAACGTTTGAAAACTTGAAACTTCTGTACAACTTGTATATGTCATCTTCTTGACAGTTTGATGAAGCAAAGAATTTAAATCAACCTGTACGCTCAAGATTGCAAAATTTGCGTTGATTATGTTACCATGACGGCTCTCTGTCACAAAGGTCAAAAGGATTTCTTGTTATCAACCATTAAGCAGAAATTTGCAAAGGATTTGCAGCTGCTTCCAGCAGGAAAATTTGCCTCACTCGAGCGAACATGGCCGCCACATGTTTTGACCACGTGACTTCTTTTTGCATGGATGCCCAGGCGCGCGGGCGCTCGCGCACTCATGTTCAGGAAATTAGGGGCGTGATCCATTCGACCAAAAAATCCGGTTTGAATTTCCGAAATTTTCATATGTCGAATGGAACGGTATTTTCCACTTGAATGAACCGATCTCGTTTCTTTAGCATGCGATGTTGTTGAAACTTATTGTAATTCTTGCATAGTACCTTTTGAAACTTAAGAACACGAGCTCAATTCCACAAACAAGAAATATTCACAACTGGCGGGAATAAGAATTCCGTGCATTGTACATTTTTTTTTTTGCTTAAGTTCATTCAGTTTTGTTTTCAACGTATCAACGGCAGGTTCTATATTTCCCGAATTATCGACAGAAATATCGTAGAAAGAATTCTGTACCGTCAAACGTGAAGAAACAGACTGCGACAATAATAAAAATCTCGTTTTGCCGCCATATTGTAGCTTTTCACAAGGCGACAACTACGGCTGAATTGTTGCACCGAGTAGAAATGCAAAACGGGACAACCTCGAGAGGTTTACCAAAATTTCCGAAACGAATTTTTCGAAAATTTCTGTTCCATTCGATTTTGTACCGGAATTTCCGGAAATTTGGGTCGAATGGATCGCGCCCTAGCACTCAATTGATTCGGCAAACAAAGCCAAAGCTGAAGTGTTGCTGTTTTTAAAACTGAAACACATTCCCACTTTACAGTACAGCCTGACTAGGCATCGTGGCTCCCTCTAGGCTACCACTCGCGTGCTTTACCTTCGTGGCGTAGATTGTCAATCAAGCTGGCCTGGAATTTTTGAAATCGTTCTTGTAGCCATTGACTGGCTTCCTGCTTGTATTGCGAAAAGAAAACTAATTCCGACAACTCAATTCAAGGTAAGGTAGATGTAAATTTCTGAAATTTATTGGTTAAGCGAGCGCGGGCCGGGAGCGTTGTAGTCGCGCGCGGGAGGAAAAGAAACGCGCGAAGCATGGAAACCATCTACGATTGGAAAGGAATTCTGGGAGAATCAAAATGGCGGACGCAAATGTAAATATTGCCAACTCTGTCATTTGCTGTGCATTCATTTGTGATCCATTATTTTCTGGAAATTTTTGAGGTAATAATTAACTTCTACACGGGTAAATCTGTCAACAGCCTCATCAGTAACACTATTTAGTTTTGTTTTGACAGGTTAAATTAAAATGTTGCCAGGTGGAAAAGTGTGAGAGCATTTCGGGCCTGGAAGCAGAACTAATCAACCCTGCTACGAAGTCTCCTACGAGGGTTCGGTTCCCTGTCAGTGGAACATCCAAGTTTTCAGGAGCCGGACAAATAGTTGGAGAAAATGGGAAAGATGCGCTATTGAGAAGGACCCTCGCTTACGGTACCAAATATGATATTGGAATATTCTATTGGACTAAGGCAGGAGAACAACAAATTGGCTGGGTGCCTGACCAAACAGTTTTGGATGTCGTTTGTCAAGCTTTCGAGCCAAAATTGACTGTGCAACTGCCACAACAGTGGCAGATAAATTAACCAAATTTATGTAATCTGTGAAATCGAGAAGTGATTTTGAATTAACTAATTCGATGCCTTTGTTCATTGTTGTATAAATAAGTCAAGGAAAATGTGTGTTAGTTTGATTCAAATCAGGTATCCATTTTTAAGTGAAAAAGTTGGATTTTTTTTCCCAAGATTTTGTTTGGCAGTGTATATGATCTTTATATTTTTGTATGATTATTGTTTTTATTGCAATATCTTAAAAACATTTAAGCAGCTAACTGAATTTTTTCTCATTCTAGATAAGTAATATTGTTCCTGTCTCTTGTTTGGCTAATTAATGTTCATAATACAATTTTGCATTCATATTATTTATATAATGTTGTTGTTGTTATTGTAATAATTTGAATCTCAGTATAGCTAAAAGGGGCTTTAAAATCTGGAAACTGGAGATTTACGGTCACTTAAGTCTATCTGAGACCAAGTGAACTGATTGTGATAATTTTGTTTATTGAAATATGAGACAAACTATCATGAATGCCAGGATTCATGTCAGGACTCAAGCTGTAGCCCTAACCCTAACTCTATGTCTAACTTGAACTGGCGTCCTTGGTCGCAAACTGACTTAAGTCCTGACTCAATCGGACCTGGCTTGAATCCCGTCTCATATTTCTCTCCAGAGACCAGTGGCTTGGTATTTAGGTATAGTGATGAAGAGACTGTCAATAACTTTTGTTTCATCACTTTTAGAAACACTTTTATGTTGTCTGAAGTTGCCTTCAGTCACCTTAAGTTGCCTTAAGTTGCCTTAAGTCGCCTTAAATCACCTTAAGTCGCCAATATTTTAAACTAATTTTTCCTTAAGTCGCCTTAAATCGCCTTAAATCGCTTAAAGTCGCCTAAAGTTACGGCGACTTAAGGTCCCAAAGTAGGCCTAAGCCTACCACTTAAGACTGTCACACGATCGATGGCCCAATCGCATTGGCTAAAATTAGCTACTAGAGAATTTCCTTCTTCCTACTGTTAGAGACAATTTCCATTTACGTGTTGTGTAAAAAACAAGGAAAATAACATGTCATCCTATTTCAAATTCAATACAGGGGTTTCCCCATGACTTATAATAGTCATTTACTTTTACCTGCAGGTCGAGTGTGTATTAACCTTTAAATGAAAAAAGTCTCAGGAATTTTGTTATCAACTACTAAAGGCCAAATATCACCCATATGCATTGGCGCCCAAAGCCTCGACAATTGAATTAACACAGTTGAAAATTCCCAAAAAGGCCAATCCAAGCAAGCTCTTCATTTGAAAGAACTGCAAAGCTGAATGGATGATACTGGGCCTTTAAAATAACATGCGGGCATATATTGTTGATGGCATTAGACTTGTAGTGATGTTCGATAGAGACATTGACATTTCTTATCCATTGCTTGGTTAATTGATATGGGTTCATTGAGTTAAGGAAGCATTGTTTCAGAAAGTGAGTTTTATGGAACCAATGTTACCAGACATGCAATGGAAAAGGAATGCCATTTGAAACATTGGTAGCCTTTGAAATAAAGGAACATGTTGTCCCACTTCCTAAATGCGTTGTTTTCTTTTGTCTTTTTCCGTGTATTTGTGGACAACATTATACTGTTTCACGGGTTAAGTAAAATCATTCTGAAAACGATTTACAACAAACTTAACTTTATTGTTGCACTCTAAGTGTTTCAAACATTCCAAATAAATTATTGGACCCTACCCCAGGCACTCCTATATTAACTATGCACTGCATGAAATGACAACTGCAAGGTGATGAAATGATTTCAAATTTGTCAATAGACGGGGTTAGGGGGAGGATGCCTTTTGGTCACAGTGCACTTTACTTGAGAAGCTATGGACCGTACGGAAAAATATGGCGGCGCGCGCGGGACTCTGGGTAAATCGGGTCGAGGTCATGTCAATAATCATGGGCGCGCGTCACGAAGGTCGGTGAGAAGTGAAATTAACGGTGCTAAATTGGCGAAGGACGTCGAACTTTTATTTAAAGTGGAAGCGATAAGGTGGTTGAAATGTTGGGGATGCACAAATTTAAGCGAGATTCCGAGGGATTTTTGTACGTGTAGCGAATTTATTTTTCAGTTCATTCTTACTTGTCACTTTCAAAGTGTTTTTCAGAGAGATCTTCAAGGTTTCATTAAAATATCGGACGTTATAAAGAAAAATTTTTTCCGCGTTACACGATTAAAGAACGACATACACATTCTTAAGTTCGTTGCCTGCCTTCTTACGTCGCACACTCCCGCTTTTTTGCTCGCGAATTTCAAACCTTCACCTTGAGGCTGGCGCAGTTAAATGTATTTGGTGTGTTGTGAATTTATCGTTTCACGCTTAAAGAACGACATATACATACATTTTTAAGTTCTTAGTTTCCTTGCCTGCCTTCTTGCGGCGCTTATACAGTAAAATGTATTTGGTGTGTTGGCGTGGATTTATCGTTTCACGCTTAAAGAACGACATATACATACATTTTTAGGTTCTTAGTTTCCTTGCCTGCCTTCTTGCGTAAAATGTATTTGGTGTGTTGGCGTGGATTTATCGTTTCACGCTTAAAGAACGACATATACATACATTTTTAGGTTCTTAGTTTCCTTGCCTGCCTTTTTGCGCCGCTTCATTTTGCGACCTGACTTTCGGTGAATCGAGTCGAACTTTGAAAAGACGGGTCGTGTCGGCTCGAGTCGGGTCGTGGCGATTCATCAGCGTCCTAGCGATACCAACTTACGACCTGACTTCCGGTAGGTCAAGTGGAGACGGATCGTGTCCACCCGAGTCGGGTCGTGGCGACTTGGCGACTCGTCAACATTTTGAAGATTAAACTTCCGGTAAGCATTCAAGCTTTTAATTTCTACTTCCGGTGGTAGGATTGATAAACTTTACGACCTGACTTCCGCTAGAACGAGTCGACTGTGCTTTAAGACGACTCGACTCAGTTCGGGTGTATTGGACATGAGTGCTTAAAAAACCCGAAACTCAACGGGAAAAAATTGTAGGAAACCTGGGTAGGAACCAAGCTCAAAACTCCGGCGACCCTTCCTACGGGGCCACTGATAATTTAAATTTAATTATCGCAGGAAAAAACTGGTGGATAATGTTCAAATAAAGTTCAGCGGTGGAAAAGACTAATCAAAACAAACAAGAAAAATTTGACTAGGGTAAACCGTCAGTGTAACGACCGAGAACTGACTCGCATACTAAAGAACCAACTATTTATACACATACTTCCACGGGCATAGCAAATGCACGTGCATGCAAATAACTTACATCGGCATAATGATGTATACTTGCTGTAGACGTTTGATTTTGGAACGAGACAACGACCCTTTTAATACAGTGACCTAAACATTGCATTGCATTGAAAACAGTCTCAATAATTGTTTACGGCGCCTCTGTAATTTCAAACCATGTTTTTCTGAGAAATTAAAATCACTGTGTGTTGTCTTTGTTGTCTGAACATCCACTGAATGTTTTACAAAGACAAGGGAAACACAATTTATAGACCTATGATGATGTGTTTCCGTCTATTTTGGAAAAAGGTCTATTTTGTCACGTGACGTACGATAAACTTGCGTTTCGGAGGTTATTTTCAGGGATTGGCAGTCGGGTTTCTTTTCGGCGGCAATCTGAAACCGTTGTTGAAACGAAACGAAGATATTTAATCCTGTTTTATGATCCACTACAATGTTTGGAGTATTTCAGCAGTCTTGTCCAGGGACGCCCGCTTCGCCTTTAGGAAAACAAAGAAGGCCCTGGGACGAGGTTGTCAATTGTGCTCAAACTGAAACCCGCTCACCGAAGCATTTTTTTTTTGGAGTTTTTGTTTGGCGCAACAAACAAATCGTAACTACTTTGTATCCTGATTGAACAAAACAAACCTTGAAATAAGTTGCAAAAACTCGGTTTCTTCCTGTTTATATCGGATACAAAAGGTAAGTTGTTTTGCTTCAAAACATTTCGCGGAATAAGCCATTTTGGTCACTTCCGCCCAGCTTCTTTTTACGCACGTTTTGAGTTCGTTTAGAACGCGAACGTTCTCTTAATTCTCAGTCTAAAATTATCGATCAGTTATTCTTTGCCGCTTCGTTGCAAAATTATTGTTTTAAAAGTTTATATGTAGGCATTCAAAAATCTTACCGGCTGCTCTTGTGTCCGGCCCGACATCCCAAAACATGCGCCTTCAAACGATAATCGAAATGCAGTTACTCTGACGCTGTCTTCTTTGACTTGTAATAGATTTATAGTTTTAATTCACTGGTGTTGAACTTCAGTATGAAGGCAAATGAAAGTACGGGATATAGTTCTTCTTTGTGGTTTATTGTTGCAAACTAACAAGAAAATTTACTCCCATTTTTCCGGGATGTGATTCATTCTCCGATATACGATAAGATATATCTTGCCGAAATGAAGATCTTTCTTATTTTCCTTAGTTATTAATATAATCTGAAAGGATACTTGTAGGAGGAAAGGATACTTGTAGTACTTGTAGTAAACTCTAAACAATATTGCTAAGTCGTGAAAGCTTGTAATTATTAAAGAAACGCAACGCGCGTAATATTAATAATTATTAAAAACGGCTTGCTTTTTTTGCTTGCTTTTTGTCAGATTTTGAAGTGTTTCTCGGTAATCTTATCATTGTGCCCACTAGTTTGTCAACGTTTCTGTTTAGTTGGAAAGACAGTTCATTATCGCTTTATAGTTAATCATAAACATTTGGAAGAGTTGTTTGAAAGAAGAACAAACGTGTAAGTTCTTGGAAAACCCTCTAGCTGAAGTTTTATATGGCATCGGTGTGACCTGTGGCTTATTCCCTGTAAACGGGCCAACAGCTGCCCGTCAGTGAAACCATTTGAACTCATAAACGTTTTTTAGCTGAAAATGAATAGGAAATGCTTTCCCCTATGTCAAAATCTGATGCTTTCTTGGAAAGGCAATGTAACTGGTGCGCCCAATGGTTATTGAAAACTGGGGAAAAATCCCTTCAGAGACCCCGAGTGACCTTTCAATTTCACACTTTCTGCTTCCACCGAACCCGATTGAGTAGAAAGTTTGGAACAAGAAGCAAAAATTTGCTTTCTTCAACGTTTCTATCGATATTGGACACAAGAGGTAAGTGTCACTACTTCCGAACATTTCTGAGAATAAGCAATGTTGGTCAATTCCGCTTCTCCAGTCTTTGAATATCTTTACGCCATCTAATGATTTCTTGGAAAGGCAGTGAATGTTTCTTTTCTCAATGTGCATTTTGCCATTTGTGCGCAGAATGGTTATTTAAAACCGTTTATTTTTCGTCATTTTGTTACAAAAATGTCTCTTTACATGTTCACATATAGGTATATTTCTGACTTCAAGGTATTACTTGCAGCATTCGTGCTCCGATCAACCTTACCAAACCCGACCCCAAACCAGAGATTACTTTATGCCCTTATTCTTGTCAGTTTCCTCTGAATGGTTATAAGATTATAGTTTTATTTCTATCACCGGTTTTCAGTGTACCTTAGATAAAGCAAAATAAAGTATGGGATATGGTTTTTAATATGCAATTTATTCTGAATATGCAAAACAAAGAAATGTGGCTCTGAAGTATTTTTCCGGGAAATAAAGCTGTGATTATTTCCCCACGAAATGAAATACGGTTTCATTATGTGTTCATGTATGTGTTGTTCATTTCTCTCGGCAATATGAAAATCCGTTTCGTTATGGTTAATAGAAAGGATATGATCGAGAGTAAACTTCTAGTATAAAAGTGAAAGTAAAGGGCATCAATGAGCCTGAAATGATGCTATAGCTGACTAAATTCTGGTGTTTATCTCAAGTTAAACCGCACTTTTATCTATTTGTCGGAAATCTCATCAATAATCAAGCCATTAGCTTTATATACGTTTTACTTTTCATTTTTTGTGGAACTGAAAATCGATAATTGCTTCATACTTTTACCATAACGAACGAAGGAGAAAATTTACTTAATGCGATTTTCACGAAAACAATGAGAATAACTCCACTGAAGAAGAAAATTAAGTTGTTACATGCAGCAGGCAATGAATTTACTTTCTTAAAAGATATCCACCTTCACTGATGTATACTCGATGTGGACGTTTTATTCTGGAACAAAAGAACGACCCTTTTAATATAGTGACCTAAACATTGCATTTCAATGAAAACAGTCTCAGTAATTGTTTTCGCTTGTGAAAGATCACAGATTCAGTGCTGTAATTTCAAACCATGTTTTTCTGAGAAAGTCACTGGTTATTGTCTTAAATTTGTTGTCTCAACACCGACTGAAAGACAAAGACAGCGGGAAAACACCGTCGTTTATAGACCTTACACCCTTTCAATTTGACAGTTCTCGGTTTTGTGATATGTTTGCGATTAATTCCGTCTCTTTTGTTACATGGCCCATTTTGTCACGTGACGTACGATGAAATGGCCGCGTTGGGAGGTTATTTTCAGTGATTGACAGTCGTGCTTCTTTTCGGCGACAATCTGAAACCGTTGTTCAAACGAAACGAAAATATTTAATCCTGTTTTATGCTCCATCATTTTTGGAGTATGGTAGCAGTCTTGTCTGTGGGTTTCTACGCCTGCCTCGCCTTTTGGAAAACAGAGAAGGCCCTGGGACGAGGTTGTCAATTGTGTTCAAACTGAAACCCGCTCACCGAAGCATATTTTTTTGGAGTTTTTGTTTGGCGCAACAAATCGTAACTAATTTGTATCCTGATTAAACAGAAACCTTGAAATAAGTTGCAGAAACTCGGTTTCTTCGTGTTTATATCGTATACAAAAGGTAAGTTGTTCTGCTTCAAAACATTTCGCGGAATAAGCCATTTTGGTCACTTCCGCCCAGCTTCCTTTTACGCCAGTTTTGAGTTCTTTTAGAACGGGAGTTTCCTCTGAATTCTCAGTCTAAAATTTTCGAACAGTTATTCTTTGTCGTTTTGTTTGCAAAACTACTGTAAGTTTCAAATGTTCATATGTCGACATTCGAGAAGCCTACGACTGCCCTTATGTCCCGACAACCCAAAACACTCCTCTCGAACTGGCCTTATCACGTAACCAAAATGTTTTCCTTGATGTTTCTTTTTCTTCGAATTGCATGTAATGGATTATGGTTTTATTTCATTGGTGTTCAACTTTCCTAGGCGGGTTATAGACTTTTGTGGTTTATTGTTGCAACTGACAAGAAAATTTCTCTCATTCCGGGAAATGAACTGGCTCATTTCACCGATAAGATATATATCGCCGAAATGAAGATCGCGGATCCGTCTAATTTTTCTCAGTTTTTAATATACCATTCCTAAGGAAAGGATACTTGCAGTAATTGTTGTAAACTCTAAACAATATTTTTAAGTCGTGAAAGCTTGTAAGTATTTAAAGCAACGTGCCTAATTAAATATAAATAAAAAACCGACTTGCTTTCTGAACAGAGTTACACTTTGAAGTGTTTCTCGGAAATCTTCTTATTCTGCCCACTGTTTTTTTTTTTTCAACTTTTGTGTCGTTGAAAAGACAGTCCATTGATATATTGTTGCTTTATAGTTAATCATAAATATGTGGAAGAGTTGTTTGTTGTGGAACGAAAAGAAAGAAAAAGGAACGTGCGAGTTCTAGGAAAATCCTATAGCTGGAGTTTAATATGGCAACAGAGTGACCTGTGGCTTATTCTCCGCTGTAAACGGGCCAACTGCTGCCCGTCAGTGAAACCATTTGAACTCATAAACGTTTTTTTAGATGAAAATGAATAGGAAATGCTTTCCCCTATGTCAAAATCTGATGCTTTCTTGGAAAGGCAATGTAACTGGTGCGCCCAATGGTTATTGAAAACTGGGGAAAAATCCCTTCAGAGACCCCGAGTGACCTTTCAATTTCACACTTTCTGCTTCCACCGAACCCGATTGAGTAGAAAGTTTGGAACAAGAAGCAAAAATTTGCTTTCTTCAACGTTTCTATCGATATTGGACACAAGAGGTAAGTGTCACTACTTCCGAACATTCTTGAGAATAAGCAATGTTGGTCACTTCCGCTTCTCCAGTCTTTGAATATCTTTACGCCATCTAATGATTTCTTGGAAAGGCAGTGAATGTTTCTTTTCTCAATGTGCATTTTGCCATTTGTGCGCAGAATGGTTATTTAAAACCGTTTATTCTTCGTCATTTTGTTACAAAAATGTCTCTTTACATGTTCACATATAGGTATATTTCTGACTTCAAGGTATTACTTGCAGCATTCGTGCTCCGATCAACCTTACCAAACCCGACCCCAAACCAGAGATTACTTTATGCCCTTATTCTTGTCAGTTTCCTCTGAATGGTTATAAGATTATAGTTTTATTTCTATCACCGGTTTTCAGTGTACCTTAGATAAAGCAAAATAAAGTATGGGATATGGTTTTTAATACTATCGATCTCAGACGTCCTTGGACAAGGGATTTTTTTCGGCCCGCTTCACGGGCCGTTGGTTTCAGTCTGCGGTTAAAAAAATGTCGTCACGTGATGACATTTTTTTGGCTCTGCGGTTTCAAAAATGTTGATCCCGTGACGCCATTCGGTTACTCGCGCCAAAAAGAAAACCGGCAAAGTGATCAAAGATGTTGGGGAGTAAAACCGGCCGAAGCTATCATCCAGGGAAAGCTTTGTCCAATGACATAAGAAGCGGAATAATAGATACGATAGTATAGGCCGGTGGCGACTTTACTACAGGTTTCTCCGTAAAAAAAACCTTAAATTGTACAACGGACATGTTGGCGCGAAAATGAATTCACGGCCGTGGGAAATCGAAATAAAGCATCACGTGATCAACATTTTTGAAACCGCAGAGCCAAAAAAATGTCATCACGTGACGACATTTTTTTAACCGCAGACTGAAACCAACAGCCCGTGAAGCGGGCCGAAAAAAATCCCTTGTCCAAGGACGTCTGAGATCGATAATATGCAATTTATTCTGAATATGCAAAACAAAGAAATGTGGCTCTGAAGTATTTTTCCGGGAAATAAAGCTGTGATTATTTTCCCACGAAATGAAATACGGTTTCATTATGTGTTCATGTATGTGTTGTTCATTTCTCTCGGCAATATGAAAATCCGTTTCGTTATGGTTAATAGAAAGGATATGATCGAGAGTAAACTTCTAGTATAAAAGTGAAAGTAAAGGGCATCAATGAGCCTGAAATGATGCTATAGCTGACTAAATTCTGGTGTTTATCTCAAGTTAAACCGCACTTTTATCTATTTGTCGGAAATCTCATCAATAATCAAGCCATTAGCTTTATATACGTTTTACTTTTCATTTTTTGTGGAACTGAATATCGATAATTGCTTCATACTTTTACCATAACGAACGAAGGAGAAAATTTACTTAATGCGATTTTCACGAAAACAATGAGAATAACTCCACTGAAGAAGAAAATTAAGTTGTTACATGCAGCAGGCAATGAATTTACTTTCTTAAAAGATATCCACCTTCACTGATGTATACTCGATGTGGACGTTTTATTCTGGAACAAAAGAACGACCCTTTTAATATAGTGACCTAAACATTGCATTTCAATGAAAACAGTCTCAGTAATTGTTTTCGCTTGTGAAAGATCACAGATTCAGTGCTGTAATTTCAAACCATGTTTTTCTGAGAAAGTCACTGGTTATTGTCTTAAATTTGTTGTCTCAACACCGACTGAAAGACAAAGACAGCGGGAAAACACCGTCGTTTATAGACCTTACACCCTTTCAATTTGACAGTTCTCGGTTTTGTGATATGTTTGCGATTAATTCCGTCTCTTTTGTTACATGGCCCATTTTGTCACGTGACGTACGATGAAATGGCCGCGTTGGGAGGTTATTTTCAGTGATTGACAGTCGTGCTTCTTTTCGGCGACAATCTGAAACCGTTGTTCAAACGAAACGAAAATATTTAATCCTGTTTTATGCTCCATCATTTTTGGAGTATTGTAGCAGTCTTGTCTGTGGGTTTCTACGCCTGCCTCGCCTTTTGGAAAACAGAGAAGGCCCTGGGACGAGGTTGTCAATTGTGTTCAAACTGAAACCCGCTCACCGAAGCATATTTTTTTGGAGTTTTTGTTTGGCGCAACAAATCGTAACTAATTTGTATCCTGATTAAACAGAAACCTTGAAATAAGTTGCAGAAACTCGGTTTCTTCGTGTTTATATCGTATACAAAAGGTAAGTTGTTCTGCTTCAAAACATTTCGCGAAATAAGCCATTTTGGTCACTTCCGCCCAGCTTCCTTTTACGCCAGTTTTGAGTTCTTTTAGAACGGGAGTTTCCTCTGAATTCTCAGTCTAAAATTTTCGAACAGTTATTCTTTGTCGTTTTGTTTGCAAAACTACTGTAAGTTTCAAATGTTCATATGTCGACATTCGAGAAGCCTACGACTGCCCTTATGTCCCGACAACCCAAAACACTCCTCTCGAACTGGCCTTATCACGTAACCAAAATGTTTTCCTTGATGTTTCTTTTTCTTCGAATTGCATGTAATGGATTATGGTTTTATTTCATTGGTGTTCAACTTTCCTAGGCGGGTTATAGACTTTTGTGGTTTATTGTTGCAACTGACAAGAAAATTTCTCTCATTCCGGGAAATGAACTGGCTCATTTCACCGATAAGATATATATCGCCGAAATGAAGATCGCGGATCCGTCTAATTTTTCTCAGTTTTTAATATACCATTCCTAAGGAAAGGATACTTGCAGTAATTGTTGTAAACTCTAAACAATATTTTTAAGTCGTGAAAGCTTGTAAGTATTTAAAGCAACGTGCCTAATTAAATATAAATAAAAAACCGACTTGCTTTCTGAACAGAGTTACACTTTGAAGTGTTTCTCGGAAATCTTCTTATTCTGCCCACTGTTTTTTTTTTCAACTTTTGTGTCGTTGAAAAGACAGTCCATTGATATATTGTTGCTTTATAGTTAATCATAAATATGTGGAAGAGTTGTTTGTTGTGGAACGAAAAGAAAGAAAAAGGAACGTGCGAGTTCTAGGAAAATCCTATAGCTGGAGTTTAATATGGCAACAGAGTGACCTGTGGCTTATTCTCCGCTGTAAACGGGCCAACTGCTGCCCGTCAGTGAAACCATTTGAACTCATCAACGTTTTTTAGATGAAAATGAATAGGAAATGGTTACCCTTATGACAAATTATGCTTTCTTGGAAAGGCAATATTTATTTTTTTTAACGTGACACTTTAGTTGTTTTGTTGTGTCTAGCGGAGAATTAAACTCGTTTTCCTGCATTTTTTCGCGGTTTGCTACTCAAGACAGGGATACTAATTAAAGGATACTCAGAAGCCGCTTTAGTGGAAAAAGACGAGCTTTCAGGGATAAAATCTTGCTTCGAGGAACTTCATGTATTACGTTTTTATCAATGCGGGAGATGTTTGTTTCCTACGGATTTCAGAACCAGAAGCGGAGATTTGAATTTCCAAGCAAGCGAGCAACTTAGGCCCGGTTCAAACGTCGAACTTTTCATGTGCCGAACCTAATTCCTTCAATTAAGTACATGAAAAGATCGACGTTTGAATCAATTAAGTTCGACATATGTTATTTGGGTCGACCCAAGAATTAAGTTCGAGTGGGCTACATGGGAAGTTCGACTATGGAGCGACTTCGATTCAAACGTCGAACTTTTCATGTGCCGAACCTAATGCATAAATTATGTTAACGTATTTGTCAATATAACCGCGCTTCTAATTGGCTATTTAGTGGGTTTTCGCGCCTTTGCAGATAGAACTCACAGAAGCGTAACGACGGTTACCAGCATTCACGTTGTAGATTTTTAGACTGAAACTGGACAGCTTAAATCGGTCTACTAAAAAGTTGCTTTTCTATATATCCATAAAGAAATCGTAATGTATTTTAAAATTTATGGCGTTACTTTATTTTGTCCAAATATCACGATCACGATCTCCTCAGCTGTTTCCTTGCCATCACAGAACACAGAGCACACTAAAATCAAAACAAGAATTTCAAGGCTTGGTGAATTTTACTTTTTTTCGGTTTATTTCTCTATTTTAAACAGTAAGGATGATATTTCTTTTCGCCGCGAATTAGGTTCGGCACATGTAAAGTTCGACCGTCTGAATCAACAGTCGAACTTAATAGTTTGGGTCGACCTAAATAGGTATTAGGTTCGGCACATGAAAAGTTCGACGTTTGAACTGGGCCTTAAAGGTAAAACAGATTACAGTTTTCGATGAGAATTTATGTTGATATCAATCTGTGAGTGACTTTTTATTAGTGTTATTGTTAGTTTTGCAGAATTGATTTTAAAAGGTGCTTAAATTCAGTTGTATCGATCTCTTGAATTTCATCGAAGAAAGCTTAAAATTAAATGGTACGCGTTTTGCTTTTAAACGTATACTAATCGAGATTTGAATAAATTTTTTCGAAAGAAGATTGTGTTGTCCATTTTTATGTGTTTGTTCATTCATTAGATAGATTGAAAAGCGATTTTACGTAAACAAAACAAGAGTTTGATTTTATAGTACACTTCTATCTTCACTCGCATCGCCTTATGCAAATATGTTTGTGTATTTTTGCAATTTTTGATTTTCAAATCAGTTTCTCGGGCAATTTTTGACAAACATAAACTGTATTTTATTCGGAAACTAGTGGTACTAGTTATTCTAGACAGAGAAAAGTTGTTTTTGTGAACTTTTGAACGGTCTATAAAAATGTAATGTGCAGACGGTCGCGTAATACTGTTTTTGAGAATTGCTAAAATTGAAAATGGCCCGTTCGTCAATCTTAATTCTTGTGCTTCCAACCTTTCACCTTAGTTAAGTTTCACCTTAGTTAAGCTTGTTCAAAGTGCGACGCTGTTAGGCTTGGGCTATCTATATATATTATTTACTAGCTACACACGAAGGTTTTAGAGATCCTTCTTTGGTAAAAGATATTGGTACGTGGATCTGCAACAAAAGGGAAGTAGTCATAACATGTACAATCTAGGAGGACAAACCTTGTGTAGGGTAGGAAAAGTTATGGCTCACTGAAATTTTAAGCATTTGTATGAGAAAAGACATTCTATCCTGACTAGCCTCGCTTTCATGTTTTTCCCAAAATTTGATTGCCTATAACTTCTCCTAAAATAAGAATATGGCCTTGAAAATGCACACAATGACTTATTTTGACCTGATCTTTATCATTATTCAATTGCTTTTCTTTTCTTGAGAACCTGTCCAAAAAAAAATTGTTGGACGGCCATATTTGCATTCGGTGTATATAGTTCAAAATTAAGGTCTGGAACCAAGATTAAGAAAAACAATCTTAACAGTAATTTAATAGGACATTTTCACCTGACGTCACGCTGGTGTACGAAACAAAAGTCATTTAGATTTCTCATTAACTTCAGATTACTTTCTTTTGTTCGTCCACCAGCATGGCTGCTCCGCTTTTGTCCTTCAAATCCTCAGGGAATGGTTGCAAGCCACCTTATATAGTACGGACTGTCAGTCCTAAGAAGCTACAGCTAATAAAGCATCAGCTTCTCACTGCTAACGATGACATTTTAACGAAGGCTGTAGTTCTTGAATCAACAAAGTTTACGCTTCCGACGGCTTCCCGAGTAAACACGAGTGCAAAAATATATTTATGGTAATTTTGCTAATTTTAATCCACGGGCTATTGTCAACACTTCATGCAGAAAGAACAATGCTTTGTAAAATAGTGTATTTTACGAGACAGTGCTTCTACTTCGTGTATACTCTTCATAAATGCATACTGATGGGCGGAACCTGTGCAAAGCGAAGTACCATGGAACGATATACTTAGTTTTAATTTGGCTCCAAAACAAAGTCCATTTAAACTAATTAAAATTAATCTTAATTAATTGTCAGGATCGTTGATCAGTTTTCAAGATCATGTCGGATGTAGCTCATGAAGATTCACTACATCGACGCCCAGTGCAAGAAGAAGGAGACCAAAAAACTGAGACACTACTAAACCTGTTTAAAGATTTCATACAGTCAAATCCGGATGTACTGAATCAAGTTCCGTCAATCGGACGTGAAAAGGCGAAAGGGGGCAAATTCCAGGCGATCACCAGTCGTTTGTTGGCAGCGGCTAGTGGAAGCTATTCTGGAGCAAGGTACATATTCGTACTCCTGTTGAACACCTTGTTTGGTGTTGTCAAGATGAAGCCTGAAATACCGAGAGAACGACATGCGCATTTAGACGAGATAAAGAGCAGCTTAGAAGAAGTAGAAACGAAGCAAAAGAAAGTGCAACACGACACTGGAAAAATGGAAGAGAAGGTATGACTGTGGCTGTAATCGCCTCCCTCGAATAATCACCGCCCCCTCCTCGCCTCCTTCCACTCCATAACAGTCACCCGTACTGGTGGCGTCTTTAACCAACGTCAGGGGCGGATCCAGGGAGGGGGGGGGGGGGGGGGGGGGGGTGAAATGGGTGAATTTTCACCCCTC